>JARVGS010000761.1:27606765-27625526 GCA_031762315.1 Hypsolebias antenori | reverse complement strand
TAAATATATATATACACATTTTGAACCCTTCCCACACTCTTGCAATATTCTAAACAATGTTTCTAAACACTAAACGCTCTAAAGGAGCACAGAATGTCATGATTTCAGCTTCCTGCCTCCTCTCAGCCATGGCTGCAGTCTGCGCTCCCGGCCACGCCCACTTCTCCGCAGTAGAACTGAGATCACAGAGGAGGAGCTGCAGGAGGACGTTCCTCCTGCAGTGTGGGCTGCACAAAGGTGCAGCAGGTGCTAAATAATTTTAAATAATTCATTTTAAATAAAAATTCCTTGCTGATAGTGGGGATCATCCATCAATCAGGCAATTTTGTGTCATGTCAACTCTTATTTTTAAAAAAAAAAAAAAAAAAGACATGCTATTCTAAGTCCGCAAAAAACAAACCACAAAGTAGTGAGAGCCTACTGTATGTATAAATATATGATATAATCTATTGCTTCTGGACTTAATCAATGAATGGCTAGGAACTATTATGCATAAGCATCAAATAAATTCTATTGTTTGGGCCAAGAAACTGAAAATTGAATTAAATTAATATTAAATTATTATAGTAAGATAATATAAAATGAGACACCTAAGCAGATTATTCTTACTTATTTGTGCATGTGTGCAAATGGTGTTTTACAAGTTCCAAAAGTCATCTCACCTCCATCGTTTCATGAAAAAGGATCAGTATTTACATTAGTGTTAGCTTTGGATAGCATGGCTCAGCCACTTACTCCCTATTAGCCACCTTGACCTGAGCTCATTAGGGTCTAAAAGCCTATGCTTGTCTCCATTGTCACCAAGTGAGACTGACCAGATCCCCCCATTTCCCTGCATCATATTTCCTTTGAGATTGTATTTTCTCACAGCAAACCAGAGGTCATAAAATACAAGGAACAAGATGACTAAAATGCTAACATGCTCTTCAGATTAGATTCTGTACCACTCAGCCAAAGAAGAGGCAATGGTGAAATCAAGTACATTATACAGTATATACATTTTAAACAGTTTTCTTGTACAGATGTTTAAAATATTCACAGCTAGGAATAATAAACCCAGTTTATAAAAAATAGGGACAAACGCAAAAATCAAAAAAGTAGCTTGGTTTATTGGCTGGATTGAAGTTGTGCTCAACTAAACCTTGAGGGAAGAAGGTGGAAAAAATATTGGTGCAGATGGCCAAGATTATTTTTCTTTGCTGTTTGTTGAAGCTAAGATGTACCCATTAGAAAGAGTAAAGCGAAAACTAAGGAAATAAGCATCCATCGAAAGAAATTAAGTGATAGATATAAACATACTGAAGGTCAGGAACGTCTACGGCAAGAAGAATGAAAGAACAAGAGATGGAAAGACAGAAGCAATGATAGTGAAGAATCTAGACGAGCATAGCTGGGTTCAAATCACTAATTACACATTCCTGAGCTGGTGAAGGGGAGTATTGTTTTCCAGTTAGCCCCTTCCCTGTCGCATGGTTTTACTTAGCACAAAACAAAAGGTGCAGGGAACAAAACACAAGCCTAATACCAGGGCCCGCTAATGACAGAGAAATGGGAGACATTATCCCTGTGGTGGATCCTCGTGAGAAAATGGCTGGTGACGACTGGACAAAGGGAGTTCATTTTGAAAGTCACAAAATGGCAGACTGTGTGCTTCTTCCTTTATGAGTTGCATGTAAATAAGGGTTGTATACAATGCCCTTTTTATTAGATGAGCCAATGCACACAAAATGTACCCATAATTATACATGCATTCCATTGAAATATATGTAAAATGAAAGATAATCCATCAACTCATTTGCTTCACACACTTTATCATACTTGTCTAAAATAAGACATTTAAGGGCTCATTCTAAGAAACCAGTGTGACAATGTAGTTTTTGGCATGGACGTGCTTTGTGTAAGCATATACTGTATGTGCGCACATGTTGGAGTGCTACATTTGCCAGAGGTAGCACAATGAAAGCACCTCTTCAGCAGAGCTGGTTTGCATATTGCCACAGGAAATCAAATGCCTCGTAGTTGACCTGCAGGCTGGCACACTTGATCGCTCTCTGTACAAAACAGCCACCTGTCTTACTCTGCTTTACACCCCCCACATCAAACCTCAAACATTTAAGTCTGTAACTTACGGAACACGCACAGAAAACATTTACGGAATTGTTACATAAACGAAGGCAGCCGCACATTCGCAATGTTCAGTCAAGTCCCATGACACCCTAAATGATGAGCTGTTCCAGCAACATAGAAAACCCTACTGTTTTTTACAAGTGCCACTGGAGGGGGTAAGCTGATAGTGACGGCAATATTGGGCAGAGTCGCCCGGCTGGTAGTGTTTGCCCAGGCCTCAGCCGTCTAAAGGAAGGATATTGTTTTGCCCTGAAAAAGCTTCAGCCGCAGTCCGCATACCAGCGTCCACTCAACATACCAATGGGCTCTTTGAAGATTACTCAAATGTTTGCCTTTGTCCCCCCGCCTCCATCTGTCTCTGCTCCTCGTCCTAACCCACACTCTAGACGAAATGAGGAAAAGACGAGAAAGGACTGACTAGGAGAAGAAATCTGGCCTATATCTTCAGAAAACATGGGGAAATCAATAACACGCTCAGCTGCCCTTCAATTCCAAATGTTCCTGTAAGTGAAGGGCAACTAATGAAAGATTTCACTGAGCTCCGATGACCACCGCGGTAAATCTAAACACAAACAAAGGAAAATGGTGATCTACGCATGCTAAAGCAAGTTTTCTATTAGCTGGCTGATGAAATATGACGTGGTTTTTAACAATCCACTTTCTGTTCCAATGCATGTAAACCCCACGACTAGAATTGACTAAAATATTTCCAGAGGGTTAATTGAACTAAATGTGTTGAAAACTCAGGACCCACTCACCTCCACACAAACCACATTAATCCCGAACAAGTAAGTGGGCTTTCTATCAGGTCTATTTCAAAGCATCAGGGATTACCTCGCAGAAACTAAGCTGCTTGAACTCACAGGAGGTCAGCGGTATTGTGCTGCCGCAAAGATGGAAGGCCTGTGGTAGAGATGGATAGACAGCAGGACAGGTCAGTTTCCCTTTCTGCAACTCTCAGGCAACATCTCTAATTTGGTCTCCTTCTTTTCTCACTCTTTTCATCCCTGCCCCTCTCTTTTACCGTATAATCGAATATCTCCCACTACTTATCTATTCACTGAGCACCTAATGGTTAAAATCAATTACAGCTGGTATGCTGAAATGCTGAATGCTGGTACACATGCTGATAATGACACACAGAGAGTGTGAGACGGCAAGAAAAGGCCAGAAAGAGAGTGACTTGGGATTGTTCCAAGGGAGTAGCGCAATTACCTCCAATCGATTGATTATTGATTTGGAGAAGCGTTGAGGAGTATTTCAGTTCAACTTTGTCTATATCAATATCTTGATAGAATAATACGAGGGGTAAGCAGGGTAGTGCTATCCAAATAAGACTCTAAAGCTATAAGAACATTTCAAACTACCAAACTGAGGGATTTTAGGACAAGTGCCTTACAAACCAAACACCCATTTTAATGCCAAGTGATCTCAAAGTAAAATCTAATTAGCTTTCAAGAAAAAAATCATCTGATCTTGCTGCCATGTGATCTGTGTGAAGTTGGTCTGATCAAATCAATGCTACAAATGTTGAGACAACATGCCCCGAGAGATTGTATTTGAGATGAACGTGCTTACTTTGATTATTCTTTTTTCTATCATTATCTATGTCCCAAAAGATGATCAAACCTGAAAAAAAGCAAGGACGTGGTAGTTGGAGAGTGATCCAAAAGATGGAAGTGTGTATTTTGGTCAGTACTGCAAATTAAGTGAAGGGGGAGGGTTTAGGTTAGGAGAGGTGGGGGACATGGGGGAGACAAAAATACAAATACAAACTCCTGCAAGCTTCTTTGTTCTTGAATCCCAGCAATGCTCCTTTCCTTCTGGTGGTCTGGAAGACACAGACCCCCCCCCCCCCCCCAGTCTTTTCTCAGACTTCACAACTCCTGTCTATACCCCACCCCCTCAACTCCCACCCCCTTCTGCTATCGTTCCCATACCTGTCAGCCCAGATCTGCTTCACAGCCTCCTGCACATGGACATGGCCCAAATGACCCACTGTGAGGGGTGGGGACGGTTAGGAAGAGGATTGCATTAGGCTATTAATATGAGAAAACCACTTGTGTCTGCATCTGTCTCACACACGCAAAACACATCTTTAAAAAAGACATACATCACAGTCTGCAAGCATTATTTAATGGGGAGTCGAGGAAAAAGAATGTGTGTCTGTGTTTTTTTTTTTTTTTTTTTTTGGGTGGGGGGGGTGTTGTGTGGCATGTATGAGTGTCATTTAAAAGATAGATCAAAGATGACATTGCATATACAGACACATGCATAAACTCACATACGCACATGCACAAATTGCTTTACCGAACATTTGGTAAACACACTGGTAGTAGAATGGTCACAACACTTATTTATATACCATACCATGCCATACGACACCATACCATACCATACCATACCATACCATACCATGCCATACCATGCCATACCATACCATACAATACCATACCAGCTTTATTTATAGAGTATGTTAAGCCCCCACAGGACCAATATCTATGAGGATTATTAGAAAGAAAGCAAGGGTGGGACATCCATCCATTTAAACCTCACCCTTAAACACAAAGCTACAGGGATCGCACGCATACACCTGCTTTTATGCTTTAATTAGCTGCCACCCCCCCAGCGCCCCGCCCCTGACCTCTGAAAGATTTCCATTGTAATCTACATGCAGGTGAAAGAGGAGACTATTTGACTAATCTACTAACCAGCATCTATTTGCCTTGCACAAATGCAGAAAACGAGTAAATGGGGATACCAATAGACAGGCTTTCTGACAAAAAAGAAAAAAAAAAAACTATAGTAACTTTGTTTGTCTGCTCTGGTTCACAGTTTTGAATTATCTGAGGCATCTTACATCCATGACAAGAACAAGAAACTTATATCTGGCAGTCAAGTAGCATCTAGTATGAAATATCTGAGAAAATTCCTTTTTGAAGAGAATATAAACTCTTTAAGTCTGTGAGTGTAAGACAAGGGCGCTGTTATCAACAACTTGTGTCTGGTATAAGTGTGTATGGACTCAAGTGGGAAATAGTAACTTGATAACCATATTTGTCTGAGTGCATCTCTATAAATGTATATAGTACCCTACCTCTGTGTGTACATACATATGTGTATGTGTGTGTTTGAATGTGTGTCATAAATGGTACCATGCATTTGAAATAGACCCAGAATCTTTTCTATTATAAGGAGCAGCACAATGATATGTTATGCAAATCTATGGGAGTCAATCTCCTGTCCATTTCCCCATCACACAAGTCCAAATGACAGTCCAATAATTTGGGCTGCATATATATTGGGCTATTTGATTTTTAAATGAGAGTGAGCAGGGTTGACCCTTGCTAATAGCCAAGGCGCAGTGGTGGACCTAATATCACAGATGTGCAAGCAAAGCTGCTGCCATTTGAGGGAAATTGAGGAAAATTAAATTTGAGGAAGAGGGTCAGAGATTGAATAATTAAAGGAAAATATTCCTTTATTGATCTTGGTAGAGGTAGAGACACATAATGGAGATAAATTAAACATAAAATATGTAACAAAAAAAAAAGGCTTAATTTTCCTGTTCCTTCTTTGCTCCCTTTTCTCCCTCCTCTTTTAAAACCCCTGGTTTAATTCCCCCTTCCCCATGATTTCAAGCCGTGGTGTTGCCAAGAGGATCATAGGTAATGAGATGGCCTATCTGCTGCTCCCCAGGGGTATGGCAGAAAGAGGGAGATGGGATAAAAGAGAGTCAGAGACTAAACAAAGAGTGGCTAAAACACAGGTGGTGAAAGGCTGTGTGTGAGACAGCACAACAGAGGCACTTTATATATACAAGTTTTTTTTATCTTCTGCACTCCAACTATATGTTCTCTTTTTCTTAAAGTCGGTCATAAAAAGTGAGAAGCCTTTTAAGAATGTTCTTAGTTTGAAGGCAATTGTGACAAAAGAATGGAAATGTGGAAAGTGGTTAAATACAAAGACGCGGAAAAGCACAAGAGACCCCAAACAATCGTTTGTGGTTCAAATCTGATGGAAAGCTCAACAGACTGGATGTGATTTAAAAAGAGTCTAAGATTTATTCCAACCACCATCTGAGAAACAGGTGCTATGACCTCCGAGACACAAGGTGTGTGTACATGTGTGTGTGGTCCTTGACTATGCCACATTGACCATGAACATTCTCAACTCCCAATGACCCAGGGGCAAGCGCAGCAAAGATCTTAACCTCAAAGCTCTGCTGGGACACATGCACACAAACACATATGCTCAATACAAGCTGAGCCCACTACTTATCCAGGTGGCACTTGTGAATAGCACTGACAGATTTACTCCCAGCTCCATGTGTATAAAGACCAATGTTTGTTATTTAAAATCATAACAAAGCCATACATTATAATATCTTTTGCTAAGCTAAATATCAGCCAGACCAGCTGTGGATACCTCACAGGCTAGTAGTATACAAACTCTACGCTAAACCATCTTTTATTTTGTCATAAACATTTTAGAGAAATTCACTTAATAGCCGTAATGATACTAAGAAATAAGGTCGATACATTATGTGCTCAACGAAAAGCTGAATTATGAGATATTTTGTGTAAAAGTACTCCAAGTGGCAGTATTTTATGTAAAATAAACTTAAACCATTATTTTTTCTTTTTTTTTTCCCATTCCCTTCAATAGAGAGCAAGATGTAGACCTCTGTTTTTCCCATGTAAGGTCTGAGAGTTCCTGTGCCACCTGCTGTGCCTTGGACACCAGAAGACTTGATGTCCATGAACTGCTAATGTCATTTCCCTTTTGCTGTTTTAGAGTCTGGAAAAAAAAAGACACTTTCAAACTCTCAATTCCCCTCAGATGTACTCAATTGCTGCTACAAAGCGGCCATAAAATTTCCTGAATATGCTTTTTGTTTGTATCTTCAAATGGTTTCCCATGCCATAAAGATATTCTCTGTTTCCAGAAAAGCCAGATGGTAAAGTCGTCAACACTCAGATCTTTTATGCGCCGGGCCAAGCTACCTCTATCCCCATGTGCTTTTCACCTCTGCCAATACATAAAAGGAGTGGTGTTTTTCTGGTCAAATAAAGATTTTTTCCCCTCTGCATTTGCTCTGCAGCTCACTCAGTCCCATCTATGCTTTCTCTACACCTCTCTTTCCGCTTTGCCACCACATGTCTAAGGGTAGAATAGTGGACTTTCTGCCAGAGGCATTAAAAGCGTCATCTGCAGAACAGATTTGTAGAGGCCCGTGGAGTAGGTGGATGGATGTGGAACAGGGATATTTGGCTCCATTCGGGAGACACTGGGTTGACCCTCACTTGCCCCGGCCATACTGCGGTTACATCTTAAATGGGTTTGAAAGAAAAAAGTATTTCTCCGTTTTATTAAAAATAGTTTGGGATTGCATACTATTGGTATAGCATCTTCAATTTGTTCACATAAATATTTACATGTCTTTGCATCACTAAATGGCTGCAAGTCTTTAGTATTGTAACCTTGGTAACTTATCCAGAAAGTGGCTCAGATTGATTCATCTGAAAATGCAACTTAAAGTGACTCAGCATTCTCAAATGGCTGTTCATGTGTACACAGACAGAAACATGCACCTGCACTCAAGTCTTCAAGACTGATGTGAGTCAACTAATCATGCTGATTCAATACGTTAAGACCTCACGTCAAGTCGTCAAATGTACAAGCAGCATGTTTGCTACGAATTCAAAAATGTCTCTCAAGCAGAAACATCTCCAGTTCGTTTTGTGCCAGGTTCAGTGTTTGCCAGACTTTGGACAATCGTGGGTTTATGTGAACATCCTGTTTAAGTTGGCTAAGGCTGTTTCCGATATTCCCAAGAATGCCAATTATCTTAATCGAGTTAGAACTTGAAACTAAGAAAGAGCATATTGAAATGTTTGCAAATCCTCAAAAACTAACAAATTAACATTTGTATACTCTTTTACTTTGTACTGCATTGGTCCCTTGATGTACACAAGGTTGAGACAACTTATAAAAGTATTAATCCACCTTTACTGTTCTAATCTCCATCACAAAACTGTATCGTACACCTTTATCTATTTTCCCTCCTGCAGAATCATCATCAATAGCTGGAAGAAACAGCAAAAGGGACAACAGAAGATAATCAGAATTGTGAAACACGCCGCTGATAGTCCATGGTGTGTGTGAGATTAGGAAGGAAACATTAGTGCCAGCTGCTCACAAGCAGGAAATGTAACCATATCAGATGAAGATCTTTTACGGTACTTTCACAGTGACCTTTTTCTGTCTTTGTCATTCCATTCTCATGGAAACTTTCTGTCTGTGTGGTGCTGCACTTAAGGGGATGGAATGAGAGCTTAAAAAAACAAAACAATAAAAAAAAGCATGGTTTATTTTCCCAAGTATCCTTGTAATATCAATTTGTATGTCTTTTGATAAGAATTTTCTCCCTATTATACATTTTATAACTGTTTTTTTCTTATTATTATTATCATTATTACCATTCTGTCAGGGATTGCTTAGCAGATCACAAGCAAACAGTGTTTTTACCTTGTAGAGACGGATGGCAGACTCATGCCTCTGGTTGGTAGCATGTAATCTCAGTTTATCCACACTGTTGCTGTAGTAGTCACAGGCGTTACACTTGAGGTGCACAGGGTTGCCAATGGCCACACACTTTAATCTCCACTGGTTGGCCTTGCCTCCCTCCTTGATGTGGGCCACCAGCTGGTGCTTCTGCATGTGCTTGTCTGTCTTGCAGTGCAGCTGAAAGTTGGCCTTGAGCTGAGTGTTGTAACTGCAGAGCTTGCACTGGTAGACATCACCCACCACGCAGCGCCACTCCTCGTCAGGCAGGGAGCGCTCCGCATTGATGTGAGTGTTGAGAGCCTCTAGGCTGTCGGTGGAGTAGCAGTTGCACACAGCACACTGGTAGAGGCGCAGCGAGGGGTCACTGATAGGTGGCGACAAGGAGGAGAGGGAGGGGTCTGCTGAAGACATGCCCCCCATTCCACCTGAGGATACCAGGGATAGGTCGTCTGCTATCAGCTGGCCGCTGGCAAGACGCAACTCTGCTGATAGGTCATTATTCACTGTAAAGAAATGAGGGACAGGTTAGACAGCTGAATGGAAATATGGAAACACGTTTTAAAATGGAAAATCTATTTAAAAAAAGAAAGAAAAGTCAGGCAAAAAGTGTGCAGTGTGGATCACAGGCAGAATAGTTAATAAAAAAAATATGAATATACATAGTTGTGGAGAAAATTAAAGGTTGCCATGTGTATACGATGATTACGAGGCAAATACTTATTTTATTAAACAAAATGATGTGTGGAAAAGTACTGTCTTCCAGCCTCACTCACACAAAAGGCTTTGAAAAAATAAAGCCACACAGCAGACTAAGTCTACCTACAAAATCTTGTCTATAAAAAAAACCCTAATAGGATTGAATCAGGATCAATTACAATCATCCTTTTCAACTTGCTAACTCGCTCATCGGGTAGCTTTAATTACTGCTCTCAGCAATAGTGGCACAATGGTTTTAGGGCTTTAAGCTTTTCTTGCTTCCACACACAGATTTGAAAAGCTGATCAATATGTTACACGTGCACCACCAAACCTAGAACAAAACAAAAATCTGCCATTCATGCAAATGTAATTGACTCTCGTCTGATCCCATCATTGTCCCTCTATTTATGTTACCAAAGCTAATCATGTTGGTTTTCCCCAGATATTATAAAAAAAACACAACATGCACTGAGCCAAACATCATCTGGTTCACAATTGTACACGATAATTCCCCTACTAATAAGACAATTGTTGAATTTGAAGCATGCTCCTAACTGTATATGTGGAAAGTTGAGACGTAATTCCACCATCATGAACATTCATGATCATCGTCCTGATCTTTGAGGGACTGCAAATATAAGTTTGACTATAACATAAATCCCCGCTCACACTAGTCCAACCTATGCACATATGTGCGCACTATGGGGAGCTGTGAGTTATCAGTGTAATTCACTGAGAGTACATCTGCTAGCTGGGCTGTGACCTCCACACTCGAGGAGGGAGTGGGTGTGCAGCACTGCAGGGTCATTGTTAAATCTCTCTCACTCCTACGGGAATCCGCTTCCTGCTGTGTGTGAGGATGTGTATGTGTGTGTATATTTGTTCTCTTCAGAATGGGTAAAGGTTTGTTAGCGTGTGTGTGTGTGTGTTCAGTGGTGATGGCATTGTGGTGTGGAGGGGGAGGATTAAGCTGACTTAAGAAAATTACAAATGAAAGATTAAGAATAATTCTCATGTGGCATCTCATAATCATTTTTTAATCAGCGAGAGGGGTCAGAGAAAAGAGACAATGACAGAGGAACCATATGAGAGAAGAGATAAGAGAGAGAAAGAGAGACGAGCAAGGGTAGGGGGCCAAGGTAAAAAAAAAAAAAGATGGAAGCAGAAAATACGAGGGTGAGAGGGTAGAGATAAAGATAAAGGGGAACAAAGGAAACACAGAGATAAAATGAACACCTAGATGACATCAGATAAATGAAATAAAACTGCAAGTGTAAAAAAAAATGAAGCAAAGAAAACTGAATTCCAACTTATGGAACAACCAAAAAAATAAAAATAAAACATTTTCATGCCTTTTAACTGACTAGTGTAAAACCTATTAATCGTGCAAGCTTATTTTTGTTTTAAATATTAAATCTAGTATTCACCTAGCCCGGATCCAAGAGCGGCAGCCGTTGCTGGATCTAACTGAAAGGGGTTAATCATCATCTGGGCATCTGGTCCACCATTGCCAGCCGGGCTCTCCAGTTTTACTCCAGCGAGGCCCATGTTTTGAGCCAGGTAGTACTGGTACAGCTCTGCCTCTGCCGGGGCCAGGCCCAGATGGAGGCTGTGCTGGATCTGCTTCATGTTCTGTTGCAGCAGCATCATGTTGTGCATGTGCTTCTCGCTGGTCATGTGGATTCGTAAGTTCCGCGCCACGTTGGTCTCGTAGTCGCACACCTAAAAAAAAAGCAAGGTGGATGTCAAATTAAAATAGTTTAAAAAGTGTAAACCACACACCACAAACATAATTATTTTAAAACTAGTAGTTTACAATAAACGCATGACTACAGCAGCAAAAGAAACAACAAAATATAATTTTATTCATCAACAAAATGCAAATATAATGGGATAATCAAAACTGAATAAATAAATTTGCAATGATTTGTTGCAAAATATTGGCAATATGTATAAGATATTCCCTTTTAAACTAGGAGTCTGATGATTTTGCATAGAAAAATAATAAAGTGTGATGCACATTGAAATAACTGCCTCATTGTGCAGTCATGCAAACAAATTGTCATGTTACTACCACCGTGTTAGAAGGATGTTTTGCTTCTTCCATTACCTCACAACGCCAAGTGGGTTTCTGTTTTGGCTTGGAGGGTGAGGGTGCACCACAGCCTCCGCCAAGGCTTGCACTGGGTACAGGGTTGGTATGGTTATGGTTGAACTGTGCCTCAGTACCACCATTCTGGAGGGTTTGCACATTGTTCAAATGCTTGTCCGACTGCATGTGGATGCTAAGGTTTCCTTTGGTGGTGGTTGAGTAATTGCATACCTAAAAGAGGATTATTAGACAAGATAATACAATTGCTGTTGATGAAAAATTTTTCACAAGCTTAGCTTGAGTGCGTTTAACTGAGACAAGCCTTTTAACGTAACTTTTATTTGAACTTTTGACCTTTAAATTAGTAAAATTCTTGCTAAAGTAGATTCGTGGCCTGTTACTGAAAAACCATTGAGAAAGAAAACTGGCACATCGGTTACATCGGTATTCAATCTGCCTATGTAAAAATACCCGATTAAATAACATCATATCTACCATAAAATCAAAAGAATAAACAAAAAAAAAAAAAAAAATGAAACTAAACAATTCACGAAAGCACAGTGCAGACAATATTTTTACTATAACAATTCTTAAAATATGAGGGGGTGAGGGGAAATAGTTTTCCAAGAATATAAAAAATAAACAATGGACAGACCTCACAGCGGAAAGGCTTGTATCCACAGGTATAGCTTTCGCCTCTAGCTAAACGAGGGTGAGGTTGTCCTGTGCGGCAGTACACACATGATCCACCAGATTCTGGGTGCTTTTCCTTCATGTGAGCATCCAGTGTTTGCTGGTACTTGTAATGCCAGTTACACTTTGGACACTTAAGCGTCTTGCATGAGTTACGTGAATGCATCATTGTCATGTGCCCTCCTAGTGACCGCGACGATCCCAAGACTGTGTCGCATTTGGGGCACTCCACCCCACTGCCTGGGGATCCTTCACCTGGTCCAGGGGTGCCAGGAGTTCCTGGCGTTCCAGGCGTACTAGGATTTCCTGTGTTTTGATGTAGAGGCCCAGGACTCTCATCATCTCTGCGCATCATCATGTCAATCGGGATAGAAGATGGTGATGTCCCATCGCGTCCTACCAGGCCTTCACTTGTAGAATCATTGCTGCTCTCCCGCTCTCTGGCAGCTGCCAGGGCATTGGATAAAAGGCTCTTCTCCATCTCCAGCTTCTCAGACATAGGCAGGGAGAAAGAGGAGGTGGACACAGGGCCTTTACTGTCACTGTTTAACTTAAGCACACTGTTGGAAAGGGGGGGAATACTTTGGTTTAAGAGAGGGAAATCTTTGCTACTGGTGCAGTCGGCTTCCTGGCCTGTCACTGACATGGTCATGGCCTGTTCCTCCTCCTCCTCATTTGCCTCCATTTCTGCTCCTCCACAAATTGAGTAAGTGTCCTCATCCTGTTCTGGACTTTCTTCTCCCACTGTACCAGGCTCCCGCTTAATAGACGGGTATTGGCTCAGGTCCAGCCCATTGGGTTGCAAAGTGCATGTGTCCCTAACGTGGCCTTTGCAGTCACTATCAGAGTTCAGACTTTCCAGACTGCCACCAACGGCAGCAGCAGAACTCCCACTAGGGTTTCTGTGGGTGCCAGCCCCTCCCCCGAGGTTTGGGTTGGTCTCAGCCTTTGGCATGATTTGGGTTCTGGGGTTTTGGTCAGAAGATGAGCTGCTGGCACTGCCCTTCAAAAAGGCAAAGCCTGCCTGAAAACAATCTGTATTCTCCCCACTACTGTGGAAAGCATTCCACAAGCCTCGGAGCCCCGTGTCTGGCCCTAGGAAGTTGGCAGGTGAGGGAAAGTGGGGTAGCACAGCGTTTGGGGGTTTTTTTGGTTCCAGAAAGCTTATAAGAGGTTCTTTGTCCTTGCCGATGCCCTGGATGATTGCAGAGACATGCTTGTTGCTCAGTAGCTTCTGTTCCTGCTCATTCAGGGTCATACGGTGGTCATGAACAGCGTGTGTAACGAAGGAGCGGCTGTAGCCAAAAGACAGTTTGCACAGAAAACACATCAGCACAGGCTTCCGCCGACCATCGGCCACACAGCCCTCAAACTTGGACAAGTCCACATTGTTGGGGACATCTTTGGACACACAGGAGTTTTTGGCTGCACCATCCGCCGTCAGATAGTCCTTGTCATTCCTATGGCGGAGGTCATAAACACGAAAACTGTGCAACACAGGACCAGCACCGGCCATCCCTCCCACTGAGGTATTTGGGAAGGAGGGATGGTCGGTTGTGAGGGATTTACTCCCAAGGGATGAGGCGATGTGGAAGGTGTTGATGATCTGGGGGTAGAAGGACATGGGTGCAGCGGGCTGCTCCAACCGTTCACCACCTGGGCTCAGGCCACTCTGACCACTGTTGCCCAATGTATTGGGGAAGGTCTGGGGGGACAACAGGCCTCTGAATTGAAGAGCCCCTGAGAGTCCCCCCTGGTTGCCACGCTGCTCTTTGGAGTCCTCCAAGATAAAGGCAGAGCCATCGGGCTGGTAGATGATCTCGCCACATAGGTTCTCCACATCACTATCCTCTTCCATCTCCATCTCACTGTTTACATCCCCTACTTCTGCAGCACCCACCTCACGATCTCCTTCATCCTCACTCTCCTCCCCCATCATCCCTTCAACCTCCTCATCCTCCTCGTGATCTCCAGCAATAGGCAGGCGGGCATTAGGGCAGTGGTGCTCCATATATTTTTGTAAACTGGAGAAGGATTTAGAACATTCGTTGCAGGGGATCTCCTTTGCCGGTGCCACAGGCGATGTGGCAGGGGCAGAACAGTCCGAACCCAAAGCTGCTCCTCCTCCTACTCCTGGTAAAGTCCCAGTAACATTATTTCTGTTACTGGTAGTAAAGCTTTCTCTTCGACTCTGCTCACTTACAGGGTCGATTGTTGCACTGACAGTGGTGGGGGTAGTAGTAGACCTAAGTGGGCTTACAACAGTTCCTCTGAGGCCATTGTCTGGCTCTCCAATGGCAGCAGGCAATGACTGGTTGTTGCCGTTTGTGACGCTGGACTCCATGGAGACAACAGAGTTGTCCTCAGCAGCAGCATCCAACCTCTGGCCACCATATTCCTGCTGCCGTGACGACACCATGGGGGGAGAGTCACAAGTTGCCATGATGACCACTACATAGGGATCTCATCTCATCCAGCCCAGTAGGGACCTGAAGTGGAGAAATGAAGAGAAAGAAAATAAAAGTTAAATTTAGCTAATTTGGTTAAATATTACTATGTAAGCTAATTCTGAAATAATTATTTTAATTCACGCCAGTTAATTTCCACTCACACAAAATCCTGTTAATAAGTGTGTTAAATTTGAACATTAAACTTATCTAAAATACATTTAAGTATAGAGCTCAGCTCAGTAATAGCAAAATAGTTTGTTTCTGATTTATCTGATCCTAACTAAAAGTACTATAGAAAGAAAAATAAAATATAGTAACTAAAACAATCAGCTATTGTATACCAGTCTTCAGAACGCTGAAGTAAGTGATCAGTTATTGTAAGAAATGTTTTTGCATTACTGATACACAACTACCAAATCCAAATGTTGCCTTTATAGAAAGATAGATAGATATATAGATAATAGATTGTAGACAGACAGGCAGGCAGGCAGGCAGGCAGGCAGACAGACAGACAGATAGATATCACATTTTTTTTTCTTTTTTTATGTAATATTAGGCATTTTTGGAAAAACCTTTTTTTATTTTTATTTTGATTTAGAAATGTATTAATTTCATTAAAAACAAAATAACTATATACTGTACAATAGAAAATAAAAAATATATGTACAATCAAAAAATAAAATGAAAGGCAGCAGAAGAAGAATAAATCTTATGATATCTGCCCCTTTTTGTCCCTGGATACATTCAAACAATAGTAATTTTCATGCTGACACCATGTCAAAAGACATGATTTTTGTACCGTATATTCCTAGATGCAAAGAAGAAATGTGTACGTTATAGTAATAAATAGCATGAAATAAATATAAAGCTAAATTCATCTTATTTTCTAACAATATTTTGTTTAGAGAAAATAATGAAATAAAGGCAAAAACAGCAGAAAGAGCTAGAATCAATGAGGAATGCTGACTATCTCACGCTGCTGTACAGTATTTATTCATACCCATCTACTCACTACAGACTCATGTTTGGGCTGCTGTTTAATATATTGTATTATTTTACATTAACAGTGTTTAGTGTATATCTTGGATCTTTTAGCGTATATTTTTAGTGTAGCTATTAGCGTTGGTTGAGCATATAGTGTATATCTTGGAGCTTTATATACTGTTTCTTTTTATACTTTATATTTTTGCTATTTTTTGGGGTGTAACTGGGTCCTTGAGTACACAATTTTGTCCCACCTCATGTACCACATGTGATGCGAATGACAATAATGAACACTGAACTTGAACAGTGTTTAGAATTCCTGTAGGATGGTATCAATCCTGGGTGACAGCCCAAGTTTCAGCCTCTCACTGCCTTTAAATGTTGGCTTTTCATAATAAGCTACAGATGCTATGGCACCCATGAACATGCACTACATATACCAAAGTCCACTAACACTAGAAAATATGTTCAAATTGTAATCACAGGCACAACCTGGTTCTAAAAGTTTGACAGCCAGAGTTCCATTACTTTAAAAGAAATACAATCTTGCTGAGGCAAATGCAACAAACGGGAACAACTCGTGCACGTCAGAGTTTCTTCACAATACAGTACAAACGCCTTACAGATGCTTGCATGTAAATGAGCTACTGTAGTATTAAAAGAAAGCTATAAAGAGTCAAGTTAACCTTTAACCCAATCCACCTGCTGCTTAATTCTCTCTCTTTTCCGCACTACAGTACTTTTTATGCACAACAAAGCTACAGAGCAATTAGAGGATTAATCCACAACAATCCAGGGCTAAACAAAGCTGGTGGGAGGGACAGTGAGAGCGTGAGGAATGAAATCAAAAACGAGTGCGTGTGTGTTTTGGTGGTGCATGTGTGTGCATGCACAGCAATCAGGTTTAATCTGATAAACCCCAGAGATGATTCCATGGGACTAGTAAGAGATAAAAAGAGAGAAATTAAGTTTTCTGTGTCTCATTCATGTGTGTTCATGAGATTAAAAATAATCACAAAGAGGAGAAAATGAATTTTTGTGCTTATCAGTTGGAGGAAATAGGTAGGAAGCAAAAGTCTGACTTATACGTGATAAAATCTGGAATGTATAGTTCATAAATATACATATTTTTTCTACTTAGGTGTGATCAAGAAAGTATGCTCAAAAAGTTTTTTTTTTTGCTTTTGTTGTGCTAGTTTAAGGTGACCATTTTGGAGTTAACAGCTGTAGCCTTCTTCCATACACACCTCTACATGCAAACATGTGTTTTCATGTTAACACTAATTGTAATTGCACAAACATTAGCAGCAATTAGTCTTGCCTTCTAAAGCAAGACGATAAAACGGAAACAGATTCACGCCACAGGAATGTGTAGCAATGACACACACAAACACACAAATACAAACACACACAGACTTTTTTTTTTCCTTTTTAAATGTATGTGCTAATTTTAAACATCGCTGCATGGTTTCTGTTACAGATGTAGAAGCAAAACAAACACACGAAAAAAAAAATGGAGAAAACTTGGTTAGGCTTATTCAAGTTGCTAACACCACTGCAACATTTCCACAATATCAAACCAAATATACCGTACTTCTTTCTAGAGTTTAACTGGGGTGGAAGTAATGAATTACAAATACTAGCGTTACAGTAATTAGGTAGTTTTTTTTGGGGGGGTACTTGTACATTTATGAGTATTTCTTTCAAGTGTGTAATTTTACTCATACTTAAGTACAATTTAAACCAGATAATCTACTTCGCTATAAAATTAGAATTCACTACTGAGTACGGCCGCAACTTGAATTAATATTCAAAACGTTTATTTGCATCTTTGTACCAATAAGACGCTCAGATCGCGAATGCACCAATTACCTATGATGTAAGCAAAGGACAACTCCATAGAGTATGGACCGAAGATTTGCAGAAAAAGCCAAAATGGAGACAAACAAAAATGTCAACAGAGAAAATGACGAGGTAAAGGCTGACGACAAGTACCCGTGGCCGTACCTGGAGGAATTTTTCATGTACAGAGGGTGAAAAGGAGACGGAGTCCAGATGCAAACTTTGTTTGATCTCTATGGTGACAGCAGCTTACAAGACTTCAGCGTCTAATCTCAAAAACATATTGCGACATACGAGGTTTTACAAATGCTTTTATGAAATTGCTGTTTTATTGTTTGTGTGTGTTATTAGTTTGGCTAAGTATGCAAAGATCTTAGATATTGTCACTGCCGTTGGTTTGCCTGGTACTAAAATAAGACGGAGCTTCGGAGCATCAGAGAAATGTGCCTTGAAATGTGGATTGAATGTTGCTGCCAAACTGGAGTTAGTGGGAGAGATCATATCTCTCCAGTTTTAGCTTCTCTCCATTGGCTCCCTGTCTAATCCATAATTTAATTCGAAAATCTTTCTTCTAACCTACAAAGCTCTTAACAACCTAGCTCCATCTTATATTATAGAGCTTACTGTTGCATATTTTCCTAACAGAGCACTTTGCTGTCAGACTTGCGGTCCCTAGAGTTTCCAAAACCAGAATGGGAGGACGATCTTTCAGTTCTCAGGCTCCTCTCTTGTGGAACCAACTTTCAGTTTATGTCCGTGAGGCTGAAACTTTGTCCAGTTTTAAGACTTTCCTTTTTGATAAATCCTGTTGTTAGGGTTGGCTTGTGTTTCCTGAGCTGTCCCTTAGTTATGCTGCTATAGACTTTGACCACTGGAGGCCAAACTGACCACATCTCTTCACTATACTACTGTCTTTACTTACTCTGCTCAACCTGTTTTGTATTTGTAATTATGCGTTCTATCCCAACATGTGTTTTTGTCTTTCAGGTGCACCTGCACCTACATCTGGACCTGCCATTCTGTGTTTGTCTCTCCTTCCTGTCCTCTCAAACCCAGTCAGTCAAAGCAGATAGCCGCTTGTCCTGAGCCTGGTTCTGCTGGAGGTTTCTTCCTTTAAAAGGGAGTTTTTCTTTCCACTGTTGCCATTGTGCTTGTTCGGGATGGGAGACTGCAGTGAAGCCAAGACTCAACGAGTCTGCTGCTTCCTTAGATAGAGAACTTTACTAAGTGGCTTTTCTATGTATGTGAATGTTCCTGTAAAGTGCCCTGAGACAACTTTGTTGTGATTTGGTGCTATATAAATAA
>JARVGS010000761.1:27586462-27599905 GCA_031762315.1 Hypsolebias antenori | reverse complement strand
GCGCCATGTGGCCGGCGTTCCGAGTTACGGCAAAATCGACCTATGAACGGTCCTTAGGTCCGGAACCCGTTCGTAACGCGAGGACAGTATGTATGTCTAAAAAAGTGGAAAAATCCATAAATATGTTGCTTTGTCGTATACGTCACATCTTTTATGCATCACCGCTGACACACCACGTTTGTTGCGCGTCATTGCTAACAACCCAAAAATGTGGGCTGAACCCAGAAATGTGGGCCGGTGTTGTGCAAAAAAATTGATTGGCTGCCAAATGGCAGCTGTGGGGCTGTGCACAGGAGGACTTTAACAAGAATTTAACAATATTAACACCTAAAAACAATTATTTGTTTGCTCGACATTATAGCAAAGGTGTGTCTCAGTTCAACTTTTACTTAATAAATGCACTTTTATGGTCAAATTAGCTACATTTGGCCAGGACGCTGCAGCTGGTTTAACTTGTTCCAAGCGAAGAGTAGAACTAAGGTGGGAGTACTATGGCAAGCCGATTGTGCCATTAATAGCTGGTGACGATTCTCATTCATCCAAGACATGGTAAATTCAAAAAAGTTCATGACAAAAACAATAAAGTATAAAGTATAATAAATAAAGTCCAGTTGTTTTTGTCTTGAACATTTCTGAATTTGTCATTATAGCCACGTTTACCTATTACATGATACAACGGCATGCCATACTGGTACTACTACTTTGCTGTCAGCTAGTGGCTGAAAATGGTACCGTTAAATTTTTTTTTTTTTTTTCAGTCAGAATGAATGAAAACTGTAAAAAAAGAAAAAAAAAGTGAACCTTTTAAACTACCATATTTTCTGGCGTATAAGTCACATTTTTTGCATAGATATGTCAGTCCTGCAACTTATATGCCGAAGCGACTTATAAACTTTATTTTTTTTTCATATTCATAATGCAATTTTGGACTGATGCTTTAAATTTCGAAGAACTGCAACAGCCAGTCCTCCCGTGCGCGCTCGCTTCACTCAGCTGGTGCAGGCAGAGGAACGTTGGAGAGGTAGTGGCTCCGGCCGAGAACGATGGATTGATGGATGGATGGAGCTGCGCCGACCAGGCAAAATGATGCTGTTTTGACCATTAAATAAACGCATAATAAATGTGACTTATATGCCGAAGCAACTCGTATGCTGGAAAATACGGTACTTTTCATGGCTAAGTCTACAACTTTTTTTTTTTACTTGTGCTTGAGGATAGAGCTTCGCACACAGTACCCCTGTTGGTTACCACCTGAGAGCGCTAACCTACCCCTACACACAAATAAATGCACACATTTGCTCATAAAATATTTAACAAAACACAAACCCAAAAATCACATAAGGCCCTTTCATCTTTCTCACAACCGCTCCAGAAAGAGCAGTTTAACTCAATTAGCAAAGAAGGTCATTTTATTTAGACTCCTACGCAATTTGCAGCACACACACACACACACTTTAATACACACTGACTTACACAGTTTATGCAAACTGTCCCTCTCGCACGTGGTAGGAGCTAAGAAAGAAGTATTCATTGCTCATGCATGTGTGTACGTCTGTGTGTGTGAATCAGAGTGTGTGGATGTGCGAGTGCGTGCATGTGTGTTCAGACAGGGGAAAAGATCATGAGACGCATTTACGTCAGATGAGTGAATCAGACAAACCGCCGCTAATTTCAGTGAAGGGTTCTTCAGAGGATGAGAACGGGATGTCGGCAGTGCAAACAGTGACAACAGGCTAAGAGATGAGCGAGTCAAACACAACGTGCACGTCCAAGTTCGTGCTCAATAATCCAGGTTAAAAAAATCCAACAAAGTTCAGTCAGGTCATCTGGGCAGTTTCGTTTTTGTTATTGTTGTGACGTTTCGCCCTTCATCCAAAGGACTTCATCAATCAGAGGAGCCACAACAAATAGTCCCATAAGTGGCAACACTCACAAAGTGGACCAACCAGTTTTATGGTGATAAGATGGTTTCTGGAGTCCACCCTCTCACCCGTCGACTCCTCTAAGGCAGTCGTAGTCCAGAGGACCTGACAACCTTTTTTTTTTAAGTCCAAATGACCTGACTGAACTATGGTGGATTTTATACTTGGATTATTGAGCATGAACTTTGATGTTTTGAACCACTTTGGCTATGGCTGCCTCAGCGGAGTTGACAGGGGAGAGGACGAACCCCAAAAACCATCTAATCACCAGCAAACTGGTTGGTCCACTATGTGAGTGTGCTGCTTGTGGGACTGAGTTTGCTGTGGCTCCTCGGACGGATGAAGTCCTTTTGACGAAGTATCAACAAAAAGAAGAAACCGTCCAGATGACCTGACTGAACTTTGTTGGACAATTTCTATGTGTTTGGTTGCACAGCTACCCCACCACTGTTTCTGCACAATTACAAGCAGCAAGTCACCAACTAATTGTGTTGCAGTGTTATGTTTTACTAATCTGCCTCGCTTTGTCTTTGCATCTCACCAGAGACATGGATTAGCGCTAAAATGATGACTGCTTAATCCTTGATTTGCCCGAGCTAAATAAATATTAATCTACCCGCTCATCATGCTCTTGTAAGGTACAACATTCACAGTCGAGAGGCCTAAGCTGTTACATAAACCAGAGCCTTATCTATTGGACGAGGCAAAACCATGAGACCATACACACACACACACACACATTTCTCTGCAAAAACACATCTAGCCAAAGAGGGCGACACAGTGGGATTATTCACTAGAGAAATTAATAATCCTACTAAATACCAAAAAATAATAATACTGTTAAACTATGAGCTTTTGTTTGAAGTGTGTAAATTCATATTTCTATTTCAGTTCATGAAAAAGTCTAAATTTCACCCGTTTGTTTCGGTGCAGACCACGCCATCGTTCCTCCTGACTCTCAGCAGGTTCAGCACAGTTGAGATGAAAAATGAAAGCTGCCGTTGCTGAAGTCTCATGCACACACACACACACACACACACACACACATTTCAGCTCACAAGGCCTTGGCGGTACAGCGCAGAAGAGGTTAAGCAAACACTGTCCATGTCAGTCAAGGATAGTGTGCACACTCCAGCGGACACACAGAGCGCAGTCTCTGACGCAGGCGTCTCATGTCCACCTGGCAAACATAAACGACTGGTTATACCGCCACTGGCTACCACGACGTTCAAATTCTCTGCTTTTTTTAACGCTGGGAAACAACTTGTGTCACTTATTTTAGAGCAGCAAATATATGATTTTTAAATACTTGACAGAGAAGTCTGAAATAAAAAAAAATCATGAAGTAAGTTTCCTGCTTTGCGAGAAAACGGGCCGATATTCCGAGGGCTATTATTAAGCATTACAAACTAATGTAGCAACTCCCACTTCTTGTTGCCAAATTCCTTTTAAGGAAAAAATATGTCACAAATGTTGCCCTATCTGGTGAACCATGTCTATCAGTATGAAGTTATGAAAAATGCTACAGTGCTCCCAGCACAGAAACCCCTGTAGAAGTCTATAGGTTTTATAACAGCTGTGTTTGCCGGCTGTCTCGCGTGCTTTGTCATTACTCAATTATGGCCTGAACAGGTAGGGACAACTTGTCTCTCCACTGTGTCACAGTCAGCTGATTTATAGTTGTTAAACTTGAACATATCAGCCCACTTCCAGTCGCATCCAGACGTGGGGCACGACGAGCAAAGACACCTTGCAAATCACGATGCGCTGACCAGATCTTGCACTTCTTTTCCAGGAGTGAAAATAAAGTTTAAAGCTCAGACCCCTGCTGTTTTTTTAAAGACGATACTCAGCAGGACCCTTAGCCCTGTCATTATTTTCATGAACATAATCATAGGGCAGGTATCCCGGCTGACGCCACGAGCTATGCGCCTCTGCCTTAAACATCTCCTGAGCACTCCTCTTACACGCCACGAAAAGACCGTTAATGTCTTGAGCATTTTAACAGAAAATAATGTGCTCATCTTACATTAGAGGGGAAAAAAGTGAACACCAATTTAGTCACGCAGAGACGGGAGCGAGCACAGGGGATGAGTGGAAAAACATGCAATACCTTTTGGCTTTCAAAGAGCTTGACTGCTCGTGACAAGTCTCATTTCTGGACCCAGGGAATTACTAATTAACTTACGCTTTCAGCTCTCTATTTAATTAGAGAGATCTCCAAATGAACTTTAGACCAAAGCCATTTGCTTTTTTTAAACAAACCCCCTTTTTTTCTGACAGCTGTTGTGAGTTTGCCCTCTTCTCACAAAAACCCACAAGGAAAGCACAGTTGTTATTTATGCCCTCGTGTGCTCCTTTTCTGGTTACTGTAGGAGGATGGAAAGAGAACAAGAGGAAAGGGAACATAAAAAAAAGGAGCAGCAGAGTTGAAAAGTGTACATTTTAATTAGATTTCTCTACAAACAAACAACCGTCACATGTAATTAGCATAGTTTTAGATTAGCGCCACAATATTCCTTTATCAAATAAACACCATGTCAGGCAGATCTGGGCCAGCCTGCTGAGAGGGAGCTCAGATAAAATGCACCGATTACCCTGATTGCTGTAGGAAATAACCACCATAAGATACAAAATAACAGCTTTTTATAAGTCAAATATGAAATATTAAAAGCTTCTCTCTCTCTCTGTATATTCATGTAATAATATGTGCTGCATGTGAAAACCACAAGGCCAATGACAAGGCAGCTAAGGACCAGAGGCCACAATGTCTTTTTTCCCAACAAATGCATACAGATTATGCTTACTGCAAAGCAACACATGCCTTAAAGAAGTGTTAGACTTTTCTTAAAAATATGCACATCATAAAAGGAGAAAAATAAATAGAATCAATCGTGACGTAGATCTTTGCCTTGAATTTACCAATATTCCCCAAAGACAACTGTTTCCAACAAGTTAAAGGAACTAGATAATCTGTTATGTTCTGACATTTGTTTAGGTGTTGTGTTAAAAAAAGAAGGCCATTCTTCAAAATACTTTGCTTTTTTTAACCGTTCCCCCCAAAGCTTTCCTCTATCTGCTCATCTTGGCTGGGATGAAACAAAGCAAAACGCCCCTCTGTATTTAGTCTAAGTGCAGAGAGCTGACACTTTAGTAAAACCCCTGACAAAACTAGGCCCGTTAATACCTTCAACTTCATATACAAGAACATTCCAGGACAGGCTCTGCTCTTCTTCTTTTCTGTCACAGGAAAAAAAAAGACTAATTTTCCCCTTCTTTCTTACTTTACTGCTTCCAAAAAACAAATACCGTACTTGCCATCGTACACGTCGCACCACCGTATAAGTCGCATCAGTCCAAATATGTCTAATAAAGTGGGAAAAAACATAAACAGGTCGCTTTGCTGTATAAGTCACATCTATTATGTGTCACTGCTGACAACCTGGAAACGTGGGCCGATGTGCCAAAAATCAATTTGCTGCCAAATGGAGGCTCCTGGAGAGTGCACGAGAGGACTTAAACAAGATTTTAACAAGCTTAACACTTAAAAACAATTATTTGCTTGCTCAAAATTATAGAAAGGTGTATCCCAGTTGAGCTTTTCCTTAATAAATGCACTTTAATGGTCAAATCAGCTGCATTTCAGCACACCACCCAGGCGAAATGCAGCTGATTTGACGTTTGCGGCTCTGTATGGCAAGCCAAGTGTGTCATTAATAACCACTTTTATCTATTAATGTCACACTTGGCTTGCCATATTAGTCGAGGGCCCGCTATTGGCTGAAAATGGTAGTGTTCAATATTTTCCATATCAGAATGAATGAAATCGTCAGATCTCAGGTTGGTTTATAAATATGGGGGGGGGGGGGGGCAAATATGTCACTTTGATGTATTAGTCGCAGACATGCAAATTTATGCAAAAAAAAAAAGTGACTTATATGGCAAAAAAATATGATAAATTAGATAATTCCACTATAGATGCCAGGCAAAATACATTAAAATAAAATTTAAAGTCAAATTTGGGAAGGAGCAACAAATCAGACTGGGACTCAGACTAAAGAAGGAAACATGCACTTGTTTTTTTATTACTTATTATATTTTAACAGCTCTAATTGGAACACATCTATTTTTATTCAGTGTGACTTTGTAAGCTTCTTTGGTCTATTAAAAACAACAATTAAGGTAGCATGTGTTTTTTCTAGAAGTGTACCAAACAAGCCTGTTTTGCAGGGACTTTACACACAACTAAACTACTTTTTGTTTCATACTTTTCTGAAATTGTACATTAAAAGTTTCCTTTATATTTGTGCAGTCTGAATTTTACAACAGTACAAAAACTGGTTTCCATGCAACCCAAACCTAATTCCTAGGTTTCTTTACTTCTTCTCTCATTACACTGTTTGTTTAAGACCACAAGTCATGCATAATTAATTAGCCACTTATTCCCTGACAAACCTTGCCAATGGCCTTGATATCAGCATGCTATTGCTCTCAGGAATACCACATGTCAATCATGTCCCAAACCTGGAGCGTATATGCATACACGGACACATGCAGACACCAACAAACAAATTACAAACAAAAACCAAGAAGAAAATGCAGCTAATTTGATGCATTGTTCTAATGATTATACTGCCACAGTCTCACTCCTCTTATTTTCATTTTTTCCCTAAAGGTCTATAAATGTGCACATCTTGTGACCGGGCTCTTTGCCTTTGTCTTTGGCCAACAGGGAAGAGAATGCATCATTTGTCATGAGACGTCTTGAGCTATTGTGGGCTGTTTTTTTTTTTTTTTTTCCTCAAACCTGGAGAGACTTAGTCATTCATCAACTATTTTTTTTTAGCTCAGAGATTGTTGCTTAACTTCAGCTGTGCATATTTTTCACGGCTTTGTTTTTCTCTTGCCAGCTTTCATAGCTCTGAAAATACTTCTGAGAGCAATCGATAGAACGTGGCATATAACCTTTTGTACCACGTATTGTTTTGTCGGTAAGTACAGGAGGGACAAACCTTTCTAAAATAAAAGACTGCTGAACACTTTGTTGGCTACATAAGATAAGGATTTTGAGGCACTCTCATGGACCTGAAGAGCTGAGCAAGTGCCCTTCCCATTGAATGTATCAAAAAGTGTAGAGGACAATGTCAAAGGTAAAGTAACTGCCAAGTCATATAAGCAGGAAAAAAAAAATCAACAAATCTTTAAGGAAGTTCTCTTTGCATTCAAATTCCTGGGCTGTTTTTTGAAAAGAAACTTGTCATACTTCACCACAAAGCTTGAACAGTAACCATTTTTTTAAAGGAGCATACGGTGATGGCAGATGAAACAAGAAAACACCTAAAGAGACAAGAAAGCATGGGTCACACAAGAGAGAGATCCTATTCTGTTTGACCTAAACCCAAGAATCTCTGCCCTCCCCGAGCCCCAAAGGACCTCAGATCAAACAAAAAGAGAACTCAAACACGGCTCTAATTGTTCTTTCCCCACCCTATAAAACTCCCCCACTTCCACTTTGAAATGAAAAGAATAAACATATTATTCTAAATGCCTAGCCCTGTGTTTTTCCATGGCTAATATCCTGTATGAGATGATGACTGATGCAAAATAGGCAGGAGAGCCTGAGAACGGGACGGAGCACAGAGGGTAGAGGAAAAATCCCCCCTTTTTTTTTTTTAGTTTCCCTTAAGAGACTGATGAAGGCTTGCCGAGATGAGAGAGAGAACGTGAAAAAAGAGACATGAGAGAGAAGAGAGAGAGAGAGGAAGAGGGTAACGCAATCCTGACTGGCGCTGGACCAACAGCAACAAAAACATTTAGATAACCGCGCTCAATAATGAACGATTTCAATGAGGACAAAAATTACATTTCCTACAGATAACATGCCCCCTTCCCATAACAGAACCAAAAGAGCCTCGAAACCACGTCACGCTCCAGCGTGGAGCACAAGAGTTTTGTGCAGGGGGAGGGTTGTACTAACTATATTAGTATCCCTTTACCCCGCCAGAGACGGTGCTTTACTGGTCACAAGAAGTTGGCAAAACCAAAAGAGGATGGAAAATTCTAGAGCCTCTCCAATGAATAAATGAGCTTTTACAGTTAAAGCAACTAATCTTTCTTAGTCTGCGTTAAAGCACCGCCAGTGACGTGGCTCGCAATATTTCCAAATGTCACTACACGCTACAAGAGCCACTCCAAAGACAACTCAACGAACACATAACCGAGGATCACTGCAGCGCACTTGATCCTCACAGGTGGCGTGGGTCACGGTAAGAATGGCGTCCCCACCTTTCTCGTCCTCGAAGCACTCACTTCCTTTCATGCCAAAATCTGTCAAGTTGCTTGAGAGGGGAAGAGGCAAGAAAAGAGGAGATATAGTGTGGAAAGGAGGTAGAGAATAAGAGAGGGAGTCTTTGTCCACATCCACTCAGCTCCAGCATGTTTCCTCTTCGGGTCTGTCCAGGATTAGCATATGAAAGACGAGGGAAGGCGTGCAAAAGGTCAAAGAAAGAGGATCCCGTCCAATGAGAGACAACAAAAACAGGCCACACCGGCCTTTGTCCTGCTCATGTTCTCCACAATCTAACCTCATGCCCCTCCCTGAACCCAGGATCATTTCCATACGCCAGAAGATGACGGTTGATCATAAATTACTTAGAAAGTTGAGGCGGGTCGTGTGGAAGTCACGGTGGCAATCTTAAGCCGCGTCACCACTCCTGCACTCCCTCCTCCTTTCACCACAAGAGCTCACGTCACATGCAGGCAATCGCAGGAAAGACACCTGCCTTGAAATTTCACAGTTGCCAATGCCCAGATGATATCCGATTAAATCCTCAGCAAACATCTCAATAAAAGGAAACTGTAAGAGCGGTGGAGTTTGGTTTGATCCACGAAAGCCGCTCCCTTCCTTCCATGTAAATGCTACCTGAGCCACAAGCATCCACTACAAAACTGTACACTCCAGTGCTTTCGGGATCCAGTTTAGTATATATAGAGAGGCTTAGAGACTTTACCAGTTCCCACTGTTTCTCTATTATCATACATATTGCTTCACATGACAGCTTCCATCTGCTTGCATTGGAACAAACATCCAAAAACACTGGCCGGGTGTTTCTGGGGTTCCTTCCAGCACAGGCAGCCGTGTACGGGTGGCCGCCTCAGAGACACACGCAAGGGGTGAGCGAGAGGGAAGCGAGGGAGGCAGGGAGAGAACAGGGGTAGAGCATTTCATCTCTCTTTCATCTCTGTCACCCAGTCAAGCATTCAATGCCCCATTCAGCGCCTGCCCAGCATTATGCAAAATAATGCTAATCCCCTACCCCGTGCTTTCACACTTGTATAAACTGCCGTTCCTGCCTCTGAAAAGCAATTATATCAGTTTACGTTGCTGTCAAAAAACAGGATTAGCATGCAAGTACTAGTAGCACCAGCTAAGGCTAAACTCCATCCACCTTTGGCTATTCGAAAGGGCAGAACATTAAATGTTTGTCCACCCCAGCTCTAAAAATGAGAGTCAGACAGCTTGGTTGGGGGGTAGCGTCACAGGTGTTCTAATTAGATACGTGTAATAAAGACAAAACGGTCGTCTTTCAATCTCTGCATTGTAGGATAAATGTTAAAACAAGTTCAGCATCGTCATCACACAGCTCTCTCCGTTTCAGTCTCGCTTCATAGACAGTACGTGTGCACACGAGAGGCAGAGAATGTAACAACAAATGAACTGTTGCCCCCCCCCACACACACACACAAACACACATACGTCTATAAACAAGCCACATGTACAAAAACTTGTCTGCACACATGCAAACGCACATTCTGAGCAGTCGGAGCGGTTTTGAATATGCAAATGCTCACAGAAGCAAAAACGCTGCAAACAGGAGTCACTGTGGGTTGACTGAAACTGGACAGTCAGGTCTTCCCCCCCCCCCAAAAAAGACCAGTAAATTCACAACCGATGACAAGTCAGAGACAAGGACATTAGTCACAAGTACAAATGTCGTCATGGTGACTAATGAAATTTGGCAAAGTGACCAGTCATAGACTTAAACGATCGAACTGGTAAGGTGCTAGCCAAGTGGGGCTCCTGGCTGCTAGCCCGTCGCCTCACACACACCCATTATTCTCCTTTCTTTTGGCCATGGTAGTACAATAGAGTTACTTGTATCTCAGCCGATACCCACCGGCAGTACAAGCTCTCCGCCTGACAATTTGCATATGTTAATATAATTAAGTGCTAATTACACTAAAACTCGCATATTCACAAGCACCCTCCCCGGGAGCTATGTACGCGCTTGATCTTGTTCCAAGTCTTTAACCCTCCTCTGCATCTCGCTCAGTGTGTGCGAGACCAAGAGAAAGTGTGCGTTAGTGGTGGTGCCCCAGGGCTGACACAGGAAGCTCCCTTCTCTGCTGAGCTGCAGTGAACTTCTTAACTTCTCCCCAGTGCAGGCCTGCTCAAGCCAGGAGAGCCTGGTCAGTCGTTACACACGCATACACACACACTTAGCTGCTAGATATCTGAATGCATCAAAAACTACGGGCGTTAGAGAGCTCTGTAATAGACTGTGCATAAAAGAAATAAAGAGACAATATAGAAAAGGACGACTGCCCTCTTGAAGAGAAGCGACATGAGCGGTGGCTAAGCACAAACGACTAAGATTCGCACTTGAGAATTTCCATTTTACCTTGTAATTTTGACCACTTATCATTCAAGGGATGAAAATACTGGATGTGTTCAACATGTCGTCTACAGTAAGCAGGTGCTTAGAATGACAATAGTTATTTTAACCATGGATAAAAGACAAAAGATAATCTACATGATTTCCTTCAGGGAGTGTGTGTATGGCTGCACGAGTGTGCAGGCCTGCTGTTTTGATAATGGAGGACAGGCGGTTGTGCTTTTTACATTGTAATGGCCGTGAATCAGGGAGGAAGCCAAGCTGTCGAGCTACAATTAGAGTTCTTTTGTGCTTCTTCCTCTGTCTCTTCTCTTGCTTTCAATCGCTGACGCTCTACCTATCAAGGCTAAGTTAAAACAGTCTGGTGCAAAGGGTGAATGGTTGATAAACTGGGGTTGAATGGAATGAAATTCACACTGTGCTGCTGCTGGACATGCACGGACAGCCACATGCACTATGCACGCGCCAGATGGTACAGGAAGAAGGATTAAATAAACACAGAGACGTACACCTATTGGCAGGGAGACGCCTCTGTGTGCACTGTCCCTTAATGAATGTCTTCTGGGAGTCAGAGGGTCCAAGCTCATTTAGTTGACTCTCAATGAGATGCAGCGGTAATAGGCTCCTCCCACTGCCAATAATCATACGCGGGTCATTGTGTCAGAGTTATTCATTTCTATCGCACGCGCATACGCCAGATGTTATTACGCCTGAGAGTAAATCGCTCCAGTAGGTGTCGACGGGCTTCTTTTGAAAATTTAAAAAAAAAAAGGAGAAATGAAAGAAATGTATATTGTTATAGCAGTCCAGTGTGCAGCGAGCTATACTGCTCTCTCAAGCATGACAGCTGGTAATGCAGGTTTGGATGTTGCTCTGCGTGTGTCTTTTTAACGGGGGGGAAGCTCCCCTTTGCTAATACCTGCTTCTCGGATTACCACAGCGTCTTAAGTATTCAACCAGACTCCTATTTTCCCTTTCTGCCCTTTTTAGCCAAATTGGCTGTCTTTACACTGTAAAGCGGCGATATAGCCCGTTTTACTAAGGGCCTATGGGGGATCCACGTAGAAGAACATTAAAATGCAGCGATAGCCTTGTTGCAAAGCTCCTCTCTATTCCTTTCTGCAGCAAAGGCTTCTAAATCATCCAGCCTCCTCTATTAGACGGGAGACTTATTGAGGTAGAAACCATAAAAAATGAAGAAGGGAAATTTAATCCCTGAAATATTGATTTGCACATTAATATCAGATAGGCAGAGGGCAATCTAGCCAGGTGGAAATGACACATTGTCGACCCCTAGGAGAGGCCCGAGCCAATCTTCTAGCTGCATGTGTCTTAGACCCAGGAGTTATAGGACAGACTCAGCCCCCCGTCTCCCTCGCTCTCCTCCTCCCTCTCCCTTTACCCTCTCATCCCTCTTGCCCCCCTCCATCCACACCCTTAATGAAGGCTGCAATGCTGAAAATGCATTAGCTTTTAATAATCAAGAAGCATTTTCAAGCCAACAGCTTTTGTCCTTCGAGGGCTGTCTGCTCATCTTTTACACTGATGTTGTTTTGGAATACATCAAATAAAAACCTCCATACTGCTATACGACTAAAATGAAACTCGCAAATATCTTAACAAACAAGAAAAACACACAACTGCAAGTGTTAAGACCAAGCAGAGGAACACAAAAACAAGGAGGCTGGGGATTGTGCAATTATAAATCATAAGAAATTCTCTCATTTGCAAGGCAGAGCAGAGGAAAAAAAGAGATATGTTGCTGTTGTGCAGTGATATGAAGTGAGACCATCATTAACTGATGTAATTCACTGCAATTAGATCGTCTCATTTCACATTTTTTACATGTTTTTATCCGGCTGCATGTATTTGTGATGGAAAACAGAATTATGAGTCGTCATTAAATTAATTAAACCAAAGGTTCCTGTCTTTAAATTTAATAGTGATGACAACATGAAAAAATTGTTTGGTTCATAGATCTAGAAAATTATTCAAATATAATTTATCACTTTTATAATAAAATGTTATATTCCCTTTAAATCAAAATATATATTTTTATAAAAAATAATAATCATCATCATCATAGTAAAGGGCCTTAGTTGCTTTGGCTGTAAAATGCACATTTTGTTTAAAATTGTGTTTTACATTTAAATGTATCTTGTAAAATTAAAAATAATTTTAAAGTCTAAATACAATCTAAGACCCAAGCAAGAAAAAGGCAAGAAAGGGGCATAAATCGTAGCAGTCGTGTAAAATAAAAACGCTATCCCGTCCACACTGGCGCAAATACGGTTCAGTGTGTTCACACACACTACACCGTTACGCACCGGGCGCGAGACCGACTGGCCCCTTGGCCCTGGTGTTTTGTTTTTTTTTCTCCTCCCGTGCGATCGATGCCCCCTCCTTGTCACTGTCGACCCCATCTGAGCCAAGTCTGTGCCAAAAAAAAAAATAAAAAAACAGGACGCAAAAGACGCACGCTCATCTCTTTACTTTAATTTGCGACAAAAACACGGGTTCAACCTAAAACAGGAGGTTTCAAGCAGCATCTGTGAGGCTGAGCTAATAACTGGAGTAAAAATAAAAATAAAAACATTGAACGCGGATATGGTTCTATGAAGAAAAAAAAATGAAAATGTTAATGACAATAAATGGAAATAAGAGTTTAAATAAGGGGATGTGGTCCGGTTTGTAAAAACACTGGCACCAGGAGCGGTTTGGCTCTGGGGGGGACTCGGTGCCATCAGCAGCCGGGGATCCGACTCCGCTTCCAGGCGACGCAGCCGTCAACGCCTCGGTGGGCTGAGACGGCTTTTAAACTCAACAGGGGGGGGGGGGGGGGGGGG
>JARVGS010000761.1:27526118-27539242 GCA_031762315.1 Hypsolebias antenori | reverse complement strand
ATAGATAGATAGATAGATAGATAGATAGATAGATAGATAGATAGATAGATAGATAGATAGATAGATAGATAGATAAGGCATCCAGTAGCATGTTCTAACTATACAGAAAAATAAAAAGAAATAATCAAAACATAATAATCAGAATACACACATTTGTAAAAAGAAAATTAGGATAAGGTCCAAAATTTTGGAATTTAATAATCAATTTCATATAAGTTGTAATCAATCTCGAGTCCTTCTCTTGTGATTAAATCCATCTCACATTAAACACACACTAAAATGGAATGGCAATTCATGTACGATTTTGTGGTTTTATATTGAATATATGCTGCCTTTCATTTTATATTGTATATTTTTTATAGGATACATGTGTTTGTTGTGTATTTTTATTTTTATAAAATGAATAAATAATTAAAGTAAAATAAAAAAATAAATAAAAATAATAATAAGCAGGGATGTATGAATAATGCAGTAATATATAATATCTAAAACTAGTACCATTGAAATAAAAGATGTAAAATTATGAACAGTGTAACAATTACTTTAATTTTGAAAGGAAAGAATATAATATGAAAATTCACTTAAACTTTTGAGGTAAATTTAGACAGTTTATTATGTGTCCAAAGGATGGTTATCTCAAACTAAATACTTCCAGGCTAAACTTGTTTTTTGTCTGGTAACACTATGAACCTCCAGTGAATGAAATGATTTGTTCTTCCAGAAGATGAACTCAGTCTCCACACGAGTCCAGGGCAGGTCCATTGACTGATCAGGGTTATTGGCAATGTGATTTATACTTTGTACGTTATTTCATGTGCAACACACATTATTTTTCACCTGTTTTGGCATCGCTGATCATGACCACCAGTCTAAGTTTCACAGTGAACCTTCAATACACTTCTAAACATCTTGAGAACATTTGCTCTGAAACCCCACATCATTGAATGCACCTGTAACGTAACACTTGGACACACAGTCAAAAATGTCTGCATTCCTCAAAAGACAAAACGTATTTTATTTAATTTAACTAATTGACCTTAGCTATAAGCCATTAATGTATGCTTTCTGAACATTATCAACACCTCATTTAATAAAAGCATGAGAACGTGTCTCTTTTCACCGAAGTGCCACTTGAAGGTAACCAACGGTAAGATGTTTCCAAATTCTGATGGATAACCTTGATATTTGTGCACTGTTTAGTTTAGTACAACTGAATGACCATGTAAGTACATACATGTGTTATGGTTCTGATTTCTACTGCTTTGGAAATGTATAATCACAGTACAACCCAAACCTTTGAGGGTGCAAGCTGCTTCCAAGAAAGCATTTACACGCCACCAAAGGTGATCGCCTTTTTCCATCTGAATATAGTAATGTGTTGCTTTGTACACAAAGGATAGAAAAAACTGCACTTGCTCTGATATCATACAGTACTGATGACTTGAATCAAAACAGATCTGAGAACGTACTTATGAGCCCTTAACCCAGCCCTTTATGCTAACATATCCACATTTAAATAAGTGCAAATTAATCAAAGCGTGACATTTCTTCTTCTTCTTTTATGTTTTATAAAAATGCCATATCTAAAGCAAATATTTCATCCATGTCCCGATAGAACAGGAAATGTAAAATATAACTCCTGTTCTACGCTGCTGCTTTACGGTCCGGAGAAAGAAAATATCGACTTCATAAACACAAGTAAAAATAAATCTGTACAAGCCAGTGTTACGCCTAGCTGCGAGCATCTTTGCTTGAAAAAAGTAAGGTTGAGTATGCAACAAAAATGTGAAAGTCACAAAAAAAAAAAAAAAGAGTATTCCCAGCACGTTTCAGAATACCAATATCCTTAAGCAGGTGGGTTTTTTTATCTATAGACTCCTGCCAGTGAATTGTACAGATGAGACACTTAAGGCAAGACAATAGTGTTATAGATTGTGGCAAGAGTTAAATCAATAGACCTTCTGAGGAGTAACAAGACACCCAGTAGCAAGTGCTACTGTTCCACACACATGGGAGGGGCTGGGAAACAAATAAAGACTGGCAGACAGAGGCTAAGACCTCGGTGTCACTGACTAGCCGTTACATGTGTATGCAGTCAGGAATCTGTGCGTGTGCGTGCACCTTTGGTCTTCTCCGAACATGTGTTATGAATGCGTGGAAGCGTATGTGTGAATGTGTTTGCAAGGCATAAGCAAGAGCAGATACCTGTGTTTTGGTTGTACTTTTATCTCTGCTTCTTGGCCCTGTAATCTCCCACTGGGCATCAAAGCAGAGCCCCATCACTAGCTTTACCACACCCCTATATCCCCCAGATCCCAGTGTATCGTGTGTGTGTGTGTGTGTGTGTGTGGGTGAGAGAGAGAGACTGAAAAAAAAGAGATTCCATAAGAGAAACAAGAGGAGCAGAGGCAGATAGGATGGGTGAATTAAAATCAGGAGACAGGTAACAGGAAGTGATGTGTGTGTGAATCAGAATGAGAGCAGCTTTGTATGGAGCTTCGGGCCGTCAAACAGCCGTGGCTGTCACCTGGGCTCAGCCTGCCAGCACTTCTCCAGGGCAGCTTCCTCTAACTCCCACCCTCCTACCAGGTCTTACTCCCTCTCATTCCACCTCTGCTGTCTCTTCCACCTCTGATCCAGGATCAGTGGGTCCGGGGGCTCTGATAGGTGTCAAGGTCCATTAACCTGAAGCAGGTCTTATCATATTCATCAGGAAGATCAGAGATCAGATTTATCTCAGTTCTTATCAGATTTGAAGCTTCAGAAGGATGCCAGAAATGTCATGGCTCTATGATAATGTGATGGAGGCTCATGACGGACGGCACAAAGTTGCAAGCGCACAGTGTCAGGTACAAACGTAGATCCACACGTAGCACAGAAGTTGAAGTGCCTGTTCGGATGCGCGCAATAAGCACCACAGTCTACTTTTTAGAAGCTGTCAGCAGTCACTTGGACCTTTTTTTGATGGGGCTGTCAGGTTTGATTAACTTAAAAAATGAAGTATCTCACCCACTGACCTTTTGTGGTTTTTCATCTAAAGCTAAATCTAATCTAATCTAAAAACAGTTGTAGCCCGTGAGCCAACTTTGTGAGGTACGGTGAGTAAAGGAAAGTACAGAATGGGTAGTGCAAGTTTTATGTCCATTAAGCACAAAGAAGGAAACTCTATATCAATTATTGCTTAATGAAATAAAATAAGGTAATCTGTGAAGTGTAATGTGAAGCGGCCGGGATGAGAATTAGCATCTTCAAATCTGAGGCCATGGTCGTCAGTCAGAAAAGGGTGGGTTGCTCTCTTCAGGTCGAGGGTGCGGTTGTCAAGTGGAGGAGTTCAAGTATTTCAGGGCTTTGTTCATGAGTGAGGGAAGAACGGAGCGTGAGGTTGATGGATGGATTGATGCAACGTCTGCAGTATCGCAGACTCTGTACCGGTCTATGGTGAAGAGGGAGCTGAGCTGTAAAGCAAAGCTATGTTTACAGGTCAGTCGACGTTCCTACCCTCACCTATGGTCATGAATTCTGGGTAGAGACTGAAAGAATGAGATTGTGGATGCAGGCAATCAAAATGAGTTTCTTCTGCAGGATTGCCCTGAGAAGTTCAGTTATCCGGGAGGGACTCCAAGTAGAACCGCTGCTCCTCCGCAACGAAATGAGCCAGTTGAGGTGGTTCGGGCATCTGGTAAGGATACCCCCTGAGCACCTCCCTAGGTGCTTTGGGCATGTCCAACTGGGAGGAGACCCTGAGGAAGACCCAGGACATGTCGGAGTGACTGTATCTCAGTTGGCCTGGAACACCTTGGAGTCCTCTCAGAAGAGCTGGAAGAAAGCTGCTGCCCCCGTGACCCAACTTTGGAATAAGCTGAAGATAATAGATTTGTGGGCATGTTCATTCCTGATGGATGGATAGAAATAGAATAAGTCTTAACTGACTTAAATGATTAGGTGCAATCACTGTGAAGATGTGTATAAATTCATAAAATAAACACAAAAATTGAAACAATGCAATTGAAAGGCACAAATATGTTATTTGCAAGTGATTAGCTCATGCCACAAAAGTAGATAAAAGTCAAATATTTGCAAATGATTTTAACAAAAAATAAAAATTTTAAACATTTCTAGACTGTTATTTTTTTTTATCTTCAGTCTTATTCTCAAGCGCTTAGTGTTCCTTCTCTCCGCTGAATTCCACCAAATGTCAGATATTTTGATGGCAAACACTCCAAGGCTTGCCCTTCATATTAATTCAGTGGGCAACATCTCCCACATGACCTTTAGCCCTAACACTGACCCCCCCATCCCACTCCACCCCTTAACCCCGCACCCCCAGCTGCCATCTGAGCTCTATGGCTGCTAATGAATTATTGCTGACTCATCATGGTCAGCTTTGGGTCAGAAACTTGACACTTTGAGCACACGACACATGGCTGAGGTGCTCAAATTGGCCCCCACGCTGTCATGTACAGCGGATATGGAATAAACAAAACAAAGAACAGAGCCATGAACACTCAGGTTCATCCAAATCATCAGGAGCAACTGGTGTGCACATTTAAAAACGGTTCATCAAGTTCAGCTTCACTTAACAGACGATTAAAATGCAGCTTATTCTAGTGAGAGTCAGTCACACTGCAGTTAATAAATGAATGCCGCTTTTTAATTGAACATGGAAGCGGTTTGATTTTTCTATAAATTAGAAAAAAACAACGCACAGGGCGAACGTTGATTTTTTTTATTAAACAGGAGACTTTTAAGTTAAAGAGGATTATGGATTCATGAATGGGATTTGGAGCTGCGACGACGGAGATAAACTTTTTAATATATTTATGAAGAAACAAAACAGATCAAAAGCCTAGAGATACAAGCTCACAAATGCTTACACACAGCCACGCACACACACACACACGCACACACACACACCAACACATCTCTTGCAATTCAGCCCTCATCAACATCCTTCTTGGAAAATCACTGCAGTTCTGAAAAGTCATTTCAGCCACAGTAGCAGCAGGCCCTTAAAGATTCATATTCCTATTTACTGTCTGCCTCTCTTCTTGCGTCTCCCCCCACCCCACACACACACATGCACACCGACACACACACATTCTCACCAAGTCAAGCCAGCAGGGTTAGGTTCATGAATAAAGGACGGAATTAGAGCAGACCTGGAGAGGTCCAGATAGCCAGATAGAGAGAGGAAGAGGAGGAGGAAGAGGAGTGGGCTATTAGATTTTATGAAAAGCATCAGAAGGTAGGGGTAGATCTATAGAGGGAATAATCAGTGAAGATCAACAGAAGAGGAGACATTTAGAAGAGAGTGAAATGAAAGAGACATAGAGAGAAGACAAACAAAAGAGTTGGAGACAATCAGACGAACATCAAATGAAAAAAAAAAAAAACATTTAATTTAATATAAAACAAGGCGTCCTTTGGGTCTAATTTAAACTGATCGAGTCAGTCCATTCCGTGCACGTGAAATTAACAATAAATGTGCACACGTCTATATGTTTGAAAGGAGCTCTAGTCCGCTTCAACGTGCTTTACTAAACTTTACACTGCAAAATACATATTGACTCAAATAATAATTTCATTTCAAAAGAAATAATGTGTTTTAAAAACGCGGATCCCAGAAGCAAATAATGCTCACTGATATGAAGCGGATGGCTACGCCAGTGACTGCAATAGGAGATATTGTGTGCCATAAAATGACATTATGTACACAGAGTGGAGGAGACAGGGGGTGGAGGGGGAGCTTGATGTTAATTTCCAGCAAATGAAACGGGAAGAAACAATGGCAAAAACAGTGATAGGATGAAAACAGAAAAAGCATCAACAATACGAGTAGTAAACATCCCTCAATCACCAGAAAGGCTGCAATCATCACAGTATGTTGCATTGCCCAGATTTTCTAATATGTGTGCATGCTGTGTGTGTGTCTTGCAGTGTGTATGTGTGAGTTTCATTGGGGAGAGATAGGCAAGAGGCCGTTACCCTGCACCCAGATAATAACCTGGTTTTATAATGTTGCATATCTATATTCAGGCCAATTCCCCCTGGGGGGAGTTGGAATAATAACGCTGGCCATTTTACCCCTCCTAGCAGGCGGCCATTTTCTGCCCTGATTCTCAGCATGGACCTCTTCTCATTCCCAAGGTAGCATGTAATGGATGCCGCAATGAGATGGAGTGACATTGTGGCGTCTGAAATGTGAAAAGCCTATTTGCCAAGCTGCCCTCCCTCAATGAGGTGGCTGGTGGAGATAGGGGAGATGTTTATGCCTTAATCCTTTTTGCAGTCCCATATGTTGCCATTTCTGATGATTGTCTGTATTTATGGTAAATTGGCAAATTTAGAAAATAGGCGCAATAAGGCAGCGAAAATTTCACACCTTTTTTGTCCAAAGCGAACGTCATACCGTGGTTATTGTGAGCATCTATGGCCAGAGTGTGATAGTCCAATGTTTAGATAGTTTAAACTCTATGCATTGTCAAAAACAAAAGAATTTTTATTAAAGTAAGAAAATGAGTAATAACTTTGTTGGTTCGCGGCTAAAGAAACACGTGAATTTCTATCCACCTTGCAAGTCAAGAAAAGAGGCTGGATATGAGTTTGAGTTGCAACTGGAGAGTGAAATTTCACATATTACAAGATTTCATCATCCATAACCAATGCAACAACAACAAAAACAGAGTTTTTGAGTTGAGGAGTTCAAAACATCTGGAATCCGAGTGACTGGTTTGACGCCATGCTGCACAAAAAGAAATACTGTCCCCTTGATCAGTCAATTTCAATAAACCCATATACAAAGAAAGGTTAGAGTCTATGGATTTCCCATCAAAGTCTTACACTGAACTTGCACCGAGAGCCTGGCATCTTTCTCGCCTGTGAACTGTAAATGCTACTCGCACTCTCCATCCTATCCCTTACCTCTTCAATAATTCACAGACGGTAGCTTTCTCTGGCCTTTCAAACCTTTGAAATGTAACCTACATCCCACAAACGTACCATTCTTGTTATCCCAATGATGACATGTGTTTATTCCGGCCCTTTGCTTGTTGAGCAGTGGGAGAAACGGAAAAAGGCAGGGTGCCACTCTTCAAACACTATTGATTGTTATTGGTACGTTAATAGCAGTTTAAACAAAAAGGTATTTCAGGCAATTCTAGTTAAATATGTGATTTACCTTTGATCAATCAAGGTACAACAAAAATCTGTCTTAAAAGCCCCAAACTTTTTGCACTGAGTGGGTAATATTCTTGAGGACTTATCACAAATTGAAAAATATTAGTTACATCACCGGGATAGTACAGATACATGGCGGGGGTGAAAAGAAATCAACATTCTGTTGCACTTTCCTTTAGAAAAAGTTTGAAAACTCATGGACACGAGCACCAATTTTAGTCTGGAGCAGTTTTGTCGAGTGCAATAAATCAGTCCAACGGGGCTTGTGAAATGGAGGACAGTTGGAGAGAGCAGTAAAGGCAGTCAGAGAGAACAGCTCTGTCCAAGACAATCATATGATGTATCATTCATACTGTCAGTATGGTGTCTCTCCTCCTCGCTCCTTCTCTTCCTCAGTTTCTCTGTCTCTGTCTGTCTCTCCCACCCTGGACTCATCTAGTCTCCTGCGGAGGCTATGATGAAGCTCAGCTCTCTCCATCATGCAACGCTCCCCTGACTGCCCCGGGATTACACATTTCAATCATACATCTACGCACGGTGCCATTCAAACAGCCTCTTGTGCCTTCTTTTGTGTCCTAGCGCCACAAAATGGATACTCTTGTAAATATGCAACTGGCGTTTGCTGATGATTAAAATAAAATGAAATGTACTTTTGCTGTTTTAAACCTTTCAATTAACTTAACGACAAAGACATAATAAGACTTCCTGTCCTTTTCATCTTTAGAACTAGTCATATAGGTGTACAGTGTGTCTATTAATTTGCAGTCCCATTTTATTCATCTTGGACTGTGCAAGGTAGATTTAAAAGAGTGAGTGCTGCTGAATCATTTGACCTCTGTGATTTGCTAATGAATGCTGGGAGCAATCACCGTTTCGCAGAAAATGGACAAAAATGATCCCTCATCTGTGAACCTAATCACTTGCTGCTATTACTGCGTGCATATGTGTGTGTGTGTGTGTGTGTGTGTGTGTGACAGTCTGATTACCATCCCTGAATGAAAGAGTTGTTTGAAATGATCCTGTTGGAGGGTGAGGGGTGGAGGGGGTGTTCTTCAAGGTGAAGCGGTAGAGCTGCTTGGTTGCTAAAGAGATCCAAACACAGAAGAGACTGGCAAATGGTGACAATGTACACAGTTGAAAAAACAAACAAACAATTTTGTATTGATAACTCAATTGTTGGGTTAAAGCAGTTGGATCAAAGGTCGGATTGGTCGGACCAAAAATTGGGTCAAAAACTTTGACGAAGTGGTTGTGTTGTAGGTGACCATGTCAGTTCTTCAGTTTGCCATTTGTTGGACCTGACTGGAATTCTGAATTGAAATGTGAAGAGTAAAGGTACGATGGTGGACAGTGGTGTGGTCTTGTAATCCTGAGGTTGAAGGTTCGAGCTCAGGATAGCCCTGAAGAATGGAGCAGCCGAAAGAAAGTAAGATGGCAAAAACAACAAATACGTTAACACTTTTACTTTGTACTAGATTAGTTTGAGTTCAACAACAAAAAAAAAAAAAAACATTAGTTGGTGCTAGCTAGCTGATGCCAATAGCAATTAGATCCAGTTACTAGCACCAACCCAAGTTCTAATTATTTAAAAGGGCATATCTTGAGTTGCTCATTTTTATTAAACTTTTTAGAAGTTTTAAAAAATTTGTCATTTTAACCCACACTTTAGTTAAAAACTTAATCTGGTGTAACAGGCCATAGTATACCCCCAGACTGGACTGTTCCTGGGGTTACAGGGGCCAAGGCTGGATTATACTCTACAGCCAAGGCCAATTTATGGTGTAAAAATTGACCTAGGTTTATTCATAGCCCTCAGGCCAGATTACGCCCTCATGATATGAACAGTGTTAAGTCATAGACACAATTATTACGTCATTGTTTTTAGCATTTTATTGGGTGTTCAGCTTTGTTAAGTAAGTTGAGAAAGCTAAATGACTATTGTCTTAAAATTCTAAATATTTTGTATAGGTCATACAAATTGGCCTAGGCCAATTTTTACATCAAAGTATGAATTGGCCTAGGGAAATTCATACCCCTCAGGCTAGTTTAGGGGTATATATGGCTATATAGATGGGTATTTTCTGGCCCGGATGGTTATTGTCAATGCTATTCCACACCTCCATGCATAATTTGGCCTAGGGTAGTTTATCCTCCAGGCTAACTATAAAACCTGGAGGATGAAACCATACCCAGGTTTAATCTGGGCAGGGGTTAAGTTGGCCTGTTGGGTCTAATTGATAACTGAACCATGCAGAGATAAAACTACTTAGGGTTGGGTCGGTCCATATGTTGATTACAGATTGGGTTGTTTCAACCTAACAGCTTTTAGTCTATTAGGATATAATCAAAAAGAAGAAAATGCACAACAATTATCAGTTTTATTTTATTTGTTTTATTATTTTGCAGTGTTACACTAAGTTTAAACCTCATTTCCCTAAAATTTTCTGACAATCTATGTGAGCACATTACAGGAGTCTTTAGATCAGACCCACCCACACCTACCTCAAAAAAACAAGTCAAGACCCAGTGGCCCCAGTCTTCCAAAACCAAACACCCAATTTACACTGTGTTTCCTGTATTATACACATCCCACTGTCTTTGTACCTGGTGTTGTTCTGTTCCTGTATTGATTTCATTCTTAATAAACTGTGTTGAGGTTTTCTGTCAAATGCACTTCAAAGGGACGTAACGTGTGTGAGGATGTGTGCACATCTGAATGCTGGTTTGCCCCCTTGAGTCCGTACACTACAGACAACCAAAAACACAGAAAGACTGAAACAAAGCAGAGGTCATGTTGAGCAACGTGGGATAAACAAAGTTCTATGGAATCTCATTTCCAATGGCCAACTCTGATCAGTGCCTCAAACGTGAACACAAAACAGGAACGCTATAACGGAAAACAAAGGAGAAGCCAACAAGAAGGGAGCGTTTTCACAGGAAAAAGTCACACCCAGATAAAAGTTTGGCTTATTTTAAGATCTCTGCTGAGTATACACTATGTCAGCCACACACTTGGTATAACTTGGACACCCAGAAGTCTGATGCTCAAGTAGAAACGACAAAAGAAGGATAAAAAGGAAGCAGACGTTATTAAAGGTGTGATTCTACCCACTGTCAATACTGTTAGTGTTGTTGCCGTGACAATTAGGTGAAAGCTTTAGCAGAGCCAGGTTTTCTTTCTTTCACTTCTAACATCAGCACTATATAATCCCCATTTGGGGATCATTACACACCTGCATGTTCATGTGTGTGCGTTTGGAGAGTTGGTTTGTGAGATGATTGCTTCTTCACACCTAAGTGTCCATGCCTACATGAGGCACAGTATATACGCATTCAGTCATATATGAATTACTCTTTACGTGTTCAAATCTGTTTTTTTTTTAAGAGTTTATCTGTATGTGTACAGGTATATGTGTGTGCTTGTCTGTGTGTGTCCAGTCAGGGTCACCTTGCATCCATCACTTATCGTTTAGAGACCCCCCGCAAGGATAAAAATCATCCCCTGAACTTAATCCAGGCTTATATCCTCTTCATCTCCTTACTCATAGAAAAATGTTCACACAAAACCCGGCCCAAGTGAACACACACACCGATGAGGTTTGTGGATCTAAGTGAAAGATTAAAAAAAAAAAAAGAAGAAGAAGAGTAGCCACTAGGAGAAGGCTCATCAAAACACATGTAGTTTTAGTTTTGCCAGCTTAGAAAATAAACTGTGGATTTGTACAACAACAAAAAAAAAAGTCCATAAACTATCATTACATTTAACTAACACATAAAATGAATGAATATTTATCTATTTTGCAGCAGGCTGGTGGAATCGATGGGTCATAACCAGTGGCGTAGTGCATGCAATATGCAGGTGTACAGAGTATACCCACTAGAAAAGCTTAAGCATTTCATTATACCTGCTTAAAAGTGCCCAATGATACATGACATATCATCAGGCACATGCCATTGATACGTTAAACCACAGTTTAATGCTTCCGTAACAGCCTATTGGTATGCAGAGCTTGTTTATTAAATTCACTTATCCAGCGAATTATTGTATAATTAATACTTCTGTATTTACTAATAATACTTAAACATGTTTTGCTTTGATAAAGTTTTATAAATGCTATAAATTGTTTTAATGCAAAACCAACTGTTATACAAAGTTTGTTGAACATTTATTCAAATATAAGCATCAGAGAAATTTGGAAATGTTCAATATGATTAAAAATCAACAATTACATTGTACTAACCAGTGTACTTTGGTTTCTAAGCACAGTATGGACCAACCATGGTAAAGTTAGTTTTATGTTGGACATTCATGCTCTGTTGCTTCAACAGTGTCCAACGTCCAGCGTAAACTATCCGCGGTATATCCACTACAAAAATGTAGACTACACCACTTGCTAACTTTAAATTGTCCCTGAGACGGTGAATGGTTGTCTTGTTTGTCTCTTTGTGTCCTTGTGAAGAACTGGAGACCTGTCCAGGTGTCTCCCACCTCTTGCACAGTGACCGTTGGAGATCCAAACCAGCAACTCCACGAGACAAAAGGAAAATCCTGTGGAGAAAATGGAAAATTTCCATAAAATGATTTTCAGAGGTGGGATTTGACCAAAATTAGATCAATCCATGTCTGCTGGATCTAGGACTTTTTTCAGTCTAACCTGGAATATGCTTTTGTGAACTACTATTGTTTTGTAGTTTATCTGCCTGGAGGAAAATTCACTGTATGTCAGAAGTAACAAGGAGAAAACAGATGACTTGGACAACATGTAAGATTTACAGAGATCGTGTTTTCCTGCAAAGCTGGAAGACTGAAAGTGTGTCCCAGACAATGTCATCCTGCTAAGTGTTAAAGTTTAAATTAACTCAGCATGCAGGCGCTAGCATCAAAACAGAGTTGCAATGACAAACTTGATGGTTTTTGTATAAAGCTGAGCAGTGGTGCAGGTGCTTTGACAAGACAAGTATCTGAAATCCTTAGCAGAGGTAAAACATCTGGTTAATGTATCCATTCTGTGTTCCCTAAATATCCATGCTTCAGTAGTATATTTTTACCAATCTTAATGTAAAGTAGAAATTTGGAGAAGGTGCATTTTGTAAACTGTTTGTGTGCACCCAGAGATTTTTGCTGTCTGCTGGCAAGACGCCTAATTCCCAACAGCCCCAGTGACTCTCGATCACTAAGAGTGAAGGACTTTGCTTGTACAGGGAAGCTCCTATATGTGAAAATGGCTCTGAGGAAGGAGAATATGAAGGAAAAAAATGCATATAATCAGGATTTCTAGTGAAGATTTTTTTTAGAGGATGAACTTAGTATTGAGAATTTAGCTTGGGAGTCTTTCACACAACAGGGTGGGTTCTAAAACAAAAAGACATCCGCCTTGATTAAATCTGAAAAACAGTTTAATATGTTAGCTGTAAGAAACAAAGTAATGAGCTGGATGCTAGACACACACTGATTTCAAACTCTTTCTAAGCAGCCTCAGAGGCACATGTCCACCTGATGATGCTGACCCTGCCTCCAACAAACATGCTCATATTTATATTACCTTCCTGACTGAGACAAAGTACACACTCTCATTGGATGGATACTGGATTGTACACACTCCAAACTCAGTATTCATTGTCTCACACTTGTGCTGCTTTATCGTTGGAGTAAATGTGTATGTTCTGTAAGATATCATGTTAAAAAATAAATAAAAATAAATAAAAAAATTCATAACTGAATCACGTCACTTCAAAAATCAATGATACTTTGTAAAATTGGCGCATGAGCTCTGTTTTCTAGGTCAAATCTTCTTCTTCTTCTTTTTCTTTCAGCTTTTCCCTTTTCAGGGGTCGCCACAGCGAGTCATCCTCCTCCACCTCACTCTGTCATCTGCATCCTCTGTCTTCACTCCAACGACCTCCATGTCCTCTCTAACTGCATCCATATATCTCCTCTTTGGCCTCCC
>JARVGS010000761.1:27494834-27505670 GCA_031762315.1 Hypsolebias antenori | reverse complement strand
ATTAAATAAATCAAAATATTACTAAACGGTGGCATGGTGGTTTTTTTTTTTGGCATTGTGCAGTTTCATAAAAATGTTTATCAATGCATGTTGGTCTCATCTAAACAACCAACTTTCTTCCAGAGGGCTTGTGGTTTGTTAATGTGAAAAGTTCCATTGCTATATCAAGCCAGGTTGTTTTTAACAATTTTTTTTTTTTTTTGTACAGCAACTATTCCAGAACAGACATTTGAACTTTAATATTTACATTTGTAATAATACAGTCCTAGAGATTTTGAGATGCAAAGTCCAAAGCATTGTAGGGTTTGACCTCGGGGTGGACTTGCTGAAATTTCTACTCTAGTGATTGACAGCTGTTATCCACTTCAGACAATTCTAACTGTGGGCTGATAGTATCAAAACCATACAAAAATGGCTGTAAAACTCAAGACCACTTGCTCATAGCTGATCATTACTTGTGTTTGTGTCAATACAACTACATTTTGTAAAATGTTCAAAATGGCAGATAATAAGTTAAATAAATGCATTTGATTAGCTGAAATGTTTTTTTTCTCTTGTAAAATCATTGAGGCTGTAACTAGAATTACATAAACTACCGTTGCATGTGATTAAATTGTTTGAGAATGATAGCCATATTGTTTTATTGTTATTTACATAAACTTTTATTTTCCTAAGTTCAAGACCTGTTGAGGTCCATTCCTGTAGAGGAATCTAAATCCTGGAAATCAGACAGGTTGTTTTATTTGTTTTTGCTTTGTTTGCTTTATTGGGACAATGCTATTCAGATATTTCTTGTGGTAAATTAGAATGGACTTATACCTTGCAAGATTTGTTTGCGTTAAAAGTTAACACAAGTCTCAAAGTGACCTTAGTGGTGAAATCAGACCGCAACAGTTTACCCAACAGGCGAGATAAATAGCTGCTCATCACCCCACAAACTGCCCGGGCGTACTGCTGTACATTTCCACTTTAATGCCAGCACTTAAACATTCCATCTTACGTGTGCTATTAGCGCTGCCCACTAATTTACACTCGGGCACTTTGAGAGGATCACAACTATTATGTTTGCATAACTGTCAGTCACTCACTATGGGACCAAGTCAAATCAGTCTTGTGTGCTTGACACAAATGATGCAGCACTGGAGCATGCTCCAGGGGGTACTAATGGTTGGTCTGAGTAGTTCTCAGCCACAGAGTTACAGAAAACACATCATTTTCAACCTGCTCCACTGAAAACCCATGCTACACTCCAAGAGATGTATAGCTGCTAATGGCAAAAGCGTTGGCTTACAGAGGTGGACTAGCTGCCGATGATGCGTGATCTATGATGTATCTCCAATCAACAGTGAATATTCACATGGGGGGAATAGGAGGGGGTGTTTAGTGGCTGTTAAATATGAATCATTGGTGTTCCTACCAATATATGCACCACATGAACTGAAAGCAATTATTCCTACCAGCATGTCTCATACTGTCATGTAAGGTGCTTTAAAGGACAGGAGGCCATCAATAATCTGCAGCACCAATTAGAGAGCTCACATGTATCTGTTGTGTTTGGAATATTTACATAAAACAAACAAAGAAGCTACCTTCAAAACACAAGACGACGTTATTAACAAAGCATAAAAGCATAATTTCATTTTTCTCCTTTTGTCAGAGAAATGTGACACATCATCTGAAGCTGTATTGCATTGCCTGGGGTGAGGGCCCTGCACAGTAGATGGACCGCTGTAATTTCTCATCTATCAAATTATAGTTTATTGTTCAGCACAGTAACCCCAGGCTACACACAACCCTGTGCACTGACAGTTATGAAACATTATATTTCCACTGTCAGTGTCCAGGCCCAAGACAAAGCTTAAGAACAACAAAAAGAAGAAGAAAAACTGAAAGCAAGAAAAAATCTAAAAAAGTTGTATTAACACACATCATGTCAACATCTCTCAAACACAACTTTGTTCATAGCTGCTCAAGCCTCTGGTGCTATTTCTGGGCTTATTTAACAACATTAGGTTACTCAAATTGCCATTAGCCACTACCATATAAGCTTGTTTATTATTGCCATGGTAATGATTTTTCTGCCAAATGAAATTTGTCGGCAGGAAATTGTGTTTAATGCTGGTCTAATGAGTCTGCTGTAAATTAGCTGGCATGCCAGCGTGGATGACTAAAAGGCCTTTGAGTAACCTTTGGTCTCTGTTGAGAGTAATTTGATAGTGCCGCTGATGATTCACTTAGCAAGGCTAAAAGCAATAGGCTTGCATCCGAAGAAGGACATGTGAAACTACTATCGTTCTTAAACAAGACGAGAATGTGAATTTAATCAGATTGACTTGTCACTGGATGGCTTTAAGACAATGAATGTGAACTCCTCACTGGAGTCAAACCAGTTTTTCCATTGCTGTTCCCAAGGTCAGGACTCAGCCTAACACGAGGATCGTCTGGTACAGAGGTAATGCTAAAAAGAAACATTTTGCAGGTGTTTGTTCATGCTGATTCTTGTTAGATCATATTGAGAACAATATAAAAAGCAGTGTAACATAATGCACCAACGTTGATGAGACGTAGGAAAGAGATAAAACGGTCAAAGTAAGAAAAGTTCACATTACGTCAAACTTGGTCATTGTTTTGGGGCAGAAACATGCTTTTTTTAGTGGAATTTCTGGATTCACATACATTCTGTAATAGGATCTTTAGAGTGAAAAAATAAAGGAGCGTGAAATAAAGACAATTGTTTAATGCACAGAACGCTTCACATTTGGCTTCAGTTGAGTTTTTATTAGCATTATCGACAATAAAATAAGTTTATACCAAAAAATTAAACAGCTGAATGACAGGAAAAAAAAAGGTTTCACTTTTAAAAAGAGTCTGATTACAAACCAAAACAAGTTGCATCAAAGATCCAGATCAAACACAACATAAAGATGTAGCCAGTGCATTTTTCTTTTGACGCATCACTATGGAGGTTGTGATACGTTTGAACATTCAAGGTATCATCATGACCTCAAAAAACAAACAGCAAAACCTTAAAGAAAACTCTAAAGTCTTCCTTTGAAACTTTTGATGGGGAGAGATAAAAATGTTTATGCATTCCCTTTTTGCCTGCATGTGTCAGTGGCTTTATGCCAAGAACATGTCACTGGTTGGCAAAGCAGACTAAGATTTTTGATACAATTGTGTATGCAAAACCATGTGTGTGTGGTTGCATGCACACACCTGGCAGCCCGTGGGTCTGTGGAAGTGCACATTCGATGTGGACGCACCATGCTTTGTCATGGCAGCCACACATCCTGGCATATCCCCTTGCGATCTGATAAGATGTGTGTGCGTCTTGAGTTTGAATGGTACGTCATGCTCTGTCATTGCAGGTGGCCCTTCCTACTAAAACTAGATTTAGTACCACCGCCCACCCCGTCCTCATCTAACCTCTCATTTTCCTGCACCTCCCACTTCACCTCACCCATGTTGCCCCTCCTCCTCTGGCAATGCATGCCCCCTTTCAGTGCCAACCTCACCTTCCATCTCTCTTCTCTCCCCTCCCTTCCTCTGTTTTTCCCACGCCCGCCTCTTTTTGTCATCACGCAGTAGGAGTGGCATCTGCACACGTGCCCCTTTTCAGTGCCAACAAGCTCCCCTGTGGCTCAATCCCCCCACCTCACTGTGTCTTCTTGTCGTCTATCACCCCCCCCCACACCCCCCCATCATGTTTTACCTCCCTCATACCTCTCGCCCCCCCTCCCTTCTCCACTTTCTCACACTGTGCATCTCCTCGCAGTGTAAGTGGGGATACCAGACTGTTTTGCATAACACTGTTTAGTCCTTTGTGGCAGGCGGGGCGGCATGCGAATATGCAAAACGGTGATGGGAAGGCATTTTGTAGCATGATGAGGGAGTGGAGAAGGAGGCACTGCAATTGATGCCGCCGTGTGCGTACATGCTTGTGTTTTCCAACACCTTCTTTGGGCTCATCGGGGTAATACCATCAGGAGCGGGCACCGTCTGAACAAAAGCCACGTTGAACAATGTGGCAATGGAATACCACCCGAGCAGCCATAATTCCTACACGGAGGGACATTCTCGTCTTTTGTGGCCTGTATTCCTGTTAAGGGATGCTACGAGGAAAGGTTGTCTTTTCTTCTGCAACTTGCATCATTACTGCCATTCCTTGCATCGTTACTGCGAATCCGCATGACGCAACTCTGCAAATATTAGCAGCGAATTAAGAAGAAAGCAACGGGGAATTTATTGTCGCTTCCCCCTCCTCTTCAGCCATTTTCTTCTTTCTCCCACTTATCTGTGAATGGATGGTTCTTTATAATTGGCCGTTGTCATCATGCAGATGACACGCAGTCAGCGCTCTGAATATCATTAGCGCCTTTGCATACCTCTGCTTTTTTTGCTTCCCTTTTTTCCTCTTCTTTGTATTGTTTCTTCATTCCTATGCTCATTTTGCGATTCGGTATTCCAAAAGGTAATTATCATCCACAGAACAGCCTATGAACATGTGCAGGAAGACATAACAGGGAACGAAGACGCTCGTCTGGTTGTCATTTTTCTCCTTACCATATTGAGCGCAAATGCAGATGCGTCTCCCAGCATGTGAGGAATAGTGAGTCTGTTTAAGTGAGTTTAGCAGAATCGACTTAGCAGCGTAGTCCAATGTGTCTGTTGTTGCAAAGTGTTCATTACTCCTCCTCTTTTCGTCTCTCGTTTGCATACACCCGCCGCTCCTTTGGTCGAATAATAGCTCTTAATTCTTCTCTGCAGCTCTTGCCTTCTGATCCGCAACAAAGAGAAAAGAGCCAGACGATTCATTTGCATACTCTCCATAATGATGAGGTGTGTGTTACAGACTCCATAATTACCATGTCCTCCCGTCACTATATCTCCTCCTGCAGCTCTTGCTTTTAACCCTTATTTGTCCATTTGCCATCGCCTCATTTGCATAGAAAATCGTTGTTGCGCTCTGTGTCACTTCATCTGGAGGACGTGGGAGAAACAATAGAAAAATCAGGGGAAAAAATGCATATTTCAGTGACGAGCAGGTCGCTCATTCGCCTTCGTTTAGTCCACTGTCTGAGTTTATTGGCTAATTTGCGGATCCTCTTGCTCGCAGCGACTCTCCTTAAGCTACCCCCTTTGTCTTCGCCTTCGAATTGTACGAAATCTTACAAGTAATCAATATTCAATTGATTATTCACTTTCCTGAAGCCTCAAACGACTGCTGGGAGCACGAGCGAATTAAATCCAGCGTGTGTCTGTGAGCAAGGGAGTCAAAGTTCCTGGTAGATCCCGATGCATTTCCAGTTCTTCCGAGGCAGAAGGCAGACGAGGTGGCACAGAGCTCGGAGAGAAGCACTCTGCTGCATCTACGTGCATTTCTATGTGTGTAAATGTGTGTGTGCGTGCGCATATGAAACATGCCAGGGTCCCGTCAAAAGCCTAGGAAGTTCCAAGATTTGAAGATGGTCTACTTTGACGTCAAACAGCAACAACCATCCAGAGGAAGGACGTTAACAACAACAACAACACATAGCCGGTGGGCATAGGATGCGCATCATGCTCCAAACAGGATGTGAAAGGACGTGTTTCCTCATTTCCAAGGCTTTTTTCATTAGGTTTGTTGTGTTTCTTTGTCTCTTGTTGGGACTCCACCTGGACCCTTTAGAGAACTCTGTGCAAAAGTGGGCGTGGAAACGGGTGAGACGAGATGGGTGTGAAGAGAAGGAGGAGAGAAGGGGGTAAAGGGTGCTTGGCATCCATGCTATAAAAATGGCAGGCACATAATAATGGCAAATGGAGAGCAGACTGGCTTAAAGGAGGCGGAGGAGACAGAAAAAAAAAGGGGGGGGGTGCAGGAAACAGACATAAAAACTGGACTGGTGCCAACAATACCAAGACATGACTGTGCACAAACACCCCATCCCCCCATCCCATACTCTGTCCTGACACTTGTTGCTGTCTATATTCATGTGTTAACGTCACACATTTGGACTCACAATTCTTCAACTAAATAAAAAAATTTTAATCACCACTTATAAAAACTGTCTCAAATGAGCCCAAAACTTTTTTTTTTTTTTTTTAATTTTGAGGCAATGATAACTATTTATTGTGTATTTTTCAAGATGTTCATGTATGAGAACCTAAAGCCAAAAATGAAAGGGATGCTACACGTACTTTATGCAACATGGCGAAGATCAATTACTGATTCCCTTCATGTTTTAGTTCTCTTTTTTTAAACTGTCATCAAAAAATACATCCTACAACCAAATTTGATCTATTTCATGATAATGGCATTTGAGTTTTAGGGGGGATTTTTCTTCATGGTGTTCATGAATAAAAACTGCTGGCTGCAGATAGTTTATGACAGGGAAATGAATGGAAGCTAGATAGAGTAGTATAATGTTCATATTGAAATGTGCTGAGCCAACATCTTCTTGCACCAGTGCACTTGTTCAGTGTATGTGATGGAGAGAAGGAGGGAAGGGGAGCAATAAAGTTGTGATGGACAAAATACACACTGTGTGTGCATGTATGCCTACAAACTGGGGTTTTCAGAACCAAAAGAAATCACATGAAGTCAGCTGTGGTGCTCTTCTAAAGCAAACTTTCACAAGGAAAAAGAAGGTTAAACATGTGTATGAACATATAAGGTGTTTTGGAATAGCCAGCACAGCATTAGATGAGTTTGATTTGAAAGGTTTTACGTATTTTGCATGATAAGGGGCAGAGCACTGTGTAGGAGACAACCAGACCAAAAAAAAAACTGTCATCAGCAGATAAGAAGAAATATTATACATTGTGTTACATGTGTCTGGGTATAAAAGAGAAGGGTGGTGGGGTGGGTGGGTACTTGTCATCCAAATCAGACAGACATTCTATTAAAATGAGAACAATCAGAGTCCCCAAATCGAGAGGAGATGAGGGGAAAAATGGCGAGGTGATTTGACTTGCGAATCAGGCGATGCATATCTGCATGCTAATTTTGTTGCAAGAAGGGGGGAAGAGAGGAAAGCGCCCCCCCCAAGCGCCAGACAGAGAGAGTGCGAGAGAGGAACGACACAGCGAACACAAGAGAGAAACGAGTGATCCAACGAACGGACAAACGAAGGAATCCAAAGGATCCGTAGACAAGACGGCTAATTAATTCCCCATCAGGCTTTACGCTACGACATTTGACTCTCTTTGGAAACAGATCAACACATGCAGAAAGACGAAAGGAGCGCACGACGAATGTAGGAACTGGAGTGGGTTTGGGGTAGGAAGCCATCCGAAAATTAAAAGTATTGATTGATCTTAGGATGTTGGGGGTTGTGAAGCAGAGGGCATTTTGAGGATGTAATTAGAGCAGACTGCGACCAAGGCTGGAATGATAACAGATGACATTGGAATTCACCACGGGGATCGGCCATTAATCTCCATTAACGACGAGCAGGATATTAAAAAATTCTAATTGGAGGGACAAAAATTATATGGATGGTGTGCAAATGCATGATGGGATGTTGATCTTGGGTGTTTGGCTATAATTGCCTTCTGTGGGAATTGCAGCCTCAGGTATAGTATCTCAACGGTATTAGCTCGCTGACTGGGAATCTGGACTGTTGACAATGCAGTATTGAGTGTAATTTTGTTTATTGCTCTTTCTATTTAACTATTTTTTTTTTTTTTTTTTAACCGATCAACAATAACTTATAGTCGTGGACTGGTCTGAGGAATTTTAAAATTTTGTGCATTAGGAAAAACAACGTGTATCGTAGAATGTACGTTTTTTTTTTTTTTTCTTGTGTGAATACTGTACTTCCAATTTGCAATGTTTTATTTTTTTAAATGGAGTTACAGCTGTTCAAGTAACACTGACATTGTTACATAATCTTGTAATCAATAAACTTGTTATATTTGTTCTAAAACAATAAAACAACATTCTTGTGCAATGTTTGCCTCTTTTTTTCATGTAAAATTAAAACAGAAATGTGCATGATACAGTGACGTTTTCCAATGTCCTACATAAGAAAAGAGCCCATTTACTTAAGGAACACTGACCCCACCCCTCATGGCTGCTATGATGTCATCAGTAGTGGCCTTGTATCGGCTGCATGCTCTGAGCTACATGGGCAAAAATGAATGGGATCATGTGGTACAGCAACACTGCATTTATCGATATCTCCACCACCTTGCATCACTGTGCTCTGACACTACTAAGAGGTTTAAAAAAATTCACTGTGTCAGCTATTCAATATTACAAACTGCTTGAGTGCAGCTGCAGTGCGTGCACTTGTTCCTGCCTATGTTGCCCTGATGTAAATATTCAAGAGGTTAATGCATATGTTTCTGTAATAGTTCTGTATATTCACTCTGCATGATTAGGACCCGTCCTTGAATTAATAAGATGAAACTGCAACATCCTCCAACTGACCAACCCTCTCTCTCTCTCTCTCTCTCTCTCTCTCTCTTTCTCTCTGCTGAAGCTGCAAATAAGACACCATATTTTATCACACAAACACACAAAAAACAGTATTTCGTCAAAAATGTCCTAATAATTTGCATAAATATGTAGGTAATTGCAATATTTAAGGTTCTTTATTGTCATTCACATCACCTGTGGTACATGAGGTGGAACAGAATTGTGTACACAGGGTCCCAGTTACATCCAACACTAGAAAAAATATAAATAGTAAAATAAATAATAAGAAGCATCTGAGATATAAACTAAAAATATGCTAAACTAACACTATTAGTGCAAAACAATATGTGAACAACAGCAGCATGAACATGAGTTTGTGTGAGTACAAATAAACAGCAGCATGAGATCAGCAGCAGCATGAGATCAGCAGCATGGATGATCAGCAGCACATACAAAGTGTCATTAGTGATTATTATTTTTTTTTTTTTTACGGTGAACCCTGGTTAGATATTCATGAGTCTAACAGCTTCAGGGTAGAAGCTGTTCCTCAGTCTAGTAGTTCTGAACTTAATGCTCCTCAACCTTCTGCCTGAGTGGAGCAGGACAAAAAGTGTGTGTGCTGGGTGAGTGGGGTCCTTCATGATGCAGGTGGCCCTCTTCCTGCATCGGTGTAGATGTGATGGTGGGAAAGTTTGTGAGTTTGTGAGTCTTGGATCTTCGTCTTGATCCTTGGGGTCATGTCCTGTTGTGGGTCGGACAAGAGAAAGTCCCCCCCCCACACACACACACACACACACACACACATGAAACCTCTCAAACACCACAAAATGATGCAGCAACAAGGCGCTGCCACATAAAACGTGGTCCTGGAAAGAGTGACAGCGTGAACCATCGGTCTTTGCATCATATCCACCTGGTAATGAGATATGCAGCTCATGGTGGGACGAATGATCTTCCTTCTGACGAAGAACGATTCACAGTGCCAGCTTAGTTTTTAGACATTTTACTTTAGTTCACAAACCTCAGATAAGTTATCTAATTTAAAGCATTAGTTCCAAACTTAAGAGAACATCTCTCCTCAAAGCTATTTTTTTACATCCTTCATCTTCTCTGATTATATTACTGGTTATACATTCAAATGTCAACCCTTATAATTCACTATTGTCAATAAAATGTTACATGAAAGGTGAGTTTAACATAAACCATTTTTGTGTGTTCAGTTCATGAAGGGGATTACAGTAAATAACTAGTTTTTGATCAGGGATTGGTCCATTTTTTATTTAAATGTTTGACCTTTCCTCTTTAGTACTGTATACATATGTATACTCCTACATCTATTGGTATCCACTAGAACCACTACGTCTAACTTTGTTTTAATATTTTCACAAATAAATAATGTTTTACCTGTAATTTCAATGCATAAAACACTGGTAAGTGGTTGAAAAAAGATCAAACACTCATAGTAAGTGTGATTTGGTGTTTGGCGAATGCATGTGTTGAGTATGATGCAGTTATCTTCATGGTCTTTCACTGGGGTGGGTCATTAAATGATGTCAAACCAGTGGGATGGTGAGGTGATGTGAGGGGTGCTGGAAGTCGTCACTCATGCACAAAGAATGGGCATGCGGGGGACAACGATGAAAACAAACAACCAAACAACTTTATGTGTACAAGGTTTTACACAAGAACAATGTTGCTCCTCTTCCTCAGCAACATGCACACAAACATGAGATGGGCACGCATCGCCCCTTGTGTGAGAAGGTTGTTCTTTATGTGTATGAATACCTGTCTCAGCTGAGGCTGAGCCTGATATTTATGAGCTGGGCTTGACATGCAGATTATTATTATCATTATTGCTATTATGCATTTCAGGCACGAGAAGTAACATTAGACCTGACACAGGCAGGGGGTATTTCTTGTGCAATCACCAGATTGGTATGATTTATGATTTATGCATGGAGCACCCTGCCTGAGGTAACACCCCCGGAGGAGATGGGAGGTAAAAATTTGTTTTAGCCAATTGATTAATCAAGATCAGTCATATGTGTAAGTGCTCCGTGTGCATATGCATGGTAAAGGGTAATATGTGTTTATTGCATTGCACTGTGTCAGTGTGTGTGGTGAGGTGTCTGCCTGTTGAAAAACTAATTTGGTGATGCTCCAAAGGAAAACTGATGGGTCACAGAAAAGATGTAGAAGAAGGCGGGTGATAAAATACAAGTAAAAGAGCTTTGATCTATGCCCTTTTCAATTTTTCAGTGGTTTTGTTAAAATAAAAAAAAAAATTGCATGCACTTATTTGGTTTAAACAACAAAACTGATTTAATTTATAAGAAACACTGTACAAAAATAGGGCCATGCTCACAAAGGTTTTGTGCTTTTTAGTGGTAACAAACTTTTCCCTTAATTTTGTTGCCTTATTCTGTCCATAAATA
>JARVGS010000761.1:27384721-27398465 GCA_031762315.1 Hypsolebias antenori | reverse complement strand
AAGAATACTGTGTACTGGGCTGTGTCTGAGAAAGAGGGTAGAAAGAATACTGTTGGAAGTCTGGGGGGTGCAGCGAGGGTGAGAAACTTTTGTGAAGAGTGAAGGACCTCCATTGATTGAGGGGGATTACTAGGGAAGTTGTTAGACATGCAACAGGAGAGGGAGGAGGATGGAGAGGTAAAGAGGAGGGAAAAAGTACCATTCTGAAGGGCAGGATGATGGAAAGTTGAGACCAAGTGTGTGCAGGAAGTATGGACTTAGGACTCTAATTTAGAAATAATAAATTATTCCAATAAGTAAATTATTGAATGAGTGGATCTTACAGAAATATGATAAGAAATAATGGTAAATTAACAATGCTATACTGTGACAGCTCTCCCCCATTCAAACTTTTTTATTATTATTATTTAAACACATATTTCTAGCCAGACTGCTTTATCAGTACAACTCCTTTTAAAAACAGCTAACCAAAGTGTCTGCATTCATATAATTTTAATGAAAGAAGTGCAATTATTGTGAAAAATTATCAAGCAAAACGTAAAAAACTGAACAAATAAGCAACACTGCATGAACATGTATCAAGGTTAAGCTGTACTGGACAACAAAAGCAGATCCATTTTTACACCATCTTTAATAAAATATTTAAAGTGTTTATGTTGAAGGATGATAAAGACAAAACTGGATCTAAACTCTTTTCTCCTCAAAGAGTAAGCCACTAAGCATATAGACAAGAAAGAAAAAACACAACAGAGGATACAAAAACATCTTCACCTGCGATTAATCATTCAGCCGTTCTTAAAACTGTTTATGAAGTATAGCAATAAATGATAGACCTTCAAATCAGAAAAAAAAAATAGTTGCAACATTTTACTAGTTTGTTTTATCCAATGACTTATTTAAAAATATCCAATGTGTTTTGTAGCACTCTGCAACAATAAATAAATGAAAAGTGTAATACAGTAATAACTTAATCAATTGCATTTCAAAATACAATGTGAATGCTTATTGCAGAATAACTTACTGAAAAGCAGTTGGAATTAGATAAAAATGCTGAAATTTAGCTGAACTGGAAGAACAAGTCTAAATTAGCAGAAGGAAGCAGAAAGGACACAGTATTTGCTGAAATGTGTTTAAATAAGCAGAAAATTGCACAAAAATTAGGAAAGTAGCTAAAAAGAATCTGAAATTAGTACAACAAAATGGCTAAAAAGTAGGTGAATGGCAGAAAGAAACAAACAAGGAAGTGGAATGAGCTGAAATGAGCAAAAAAAAATGTGGAATTGTTTGAAAAAACAAAAATTAGCATAAAAACAGCTAAATAGTAGCCGAGATAGCTGAAAAATCTGAAACTTGCAGAAACAAGCTGAAAGGAGCAGAACAAGCCGAAATTAGCAGAAATAAGTTAATTATGCTGAAAGAAGCAGAATTTACTTAGGAAAAACCTGAATTCATCTGAAAACAGCAGAAATGAGCTAAAACAAGATTTATAAAGGTAGCTGGAAAGGTAGAACCAGCTTAAGTTAGCAGGCAAAATCAGAAAGAACAGATTTGCTGAAATAAGCAGAAATGAGCAGAAAAAATTGAAATTATCTGAAAAAAGCTTAAATTAACAAGAGTCTGATGAAAAGTAGCCAAAAAAGCAGAAATAAGCTTAAATTACCAGAAGTGGGGAGAACATATTTTTGTGGCTGAAAAGTTGAAATGAATGCAAAAACTGTGGAATTAGCTGAAACATGTATAATTAGCATAAAACATCTAATACTAGCTGAAATAGCAGAAAAGGCTGAAAATTGAAAAATAAGCTGAAAGGAGCACAACAAGCTGAAATGAGCTAAACAACATTAGAAGAGCACGAAAATCTAGCAGTTAGCAGAAAGCTCCTGAAAGGAGCACAAAACAGCTGAAAATCAGCTGAAATTAGAAAAATAAATTAATTGCACAGGAAGCTGAAAGAAGCCGAAGCAGAACAAAATGTGAAAGGAGAAGTAAAAGGCTGTAAACACATCTAAAGATTTGAAAGATGGAAAATGAGCTCAAATCATTTTCTAAGAGAAAGAAAATGGCAGAAAAGGCGAAATATTTCAAAAAGCTAAAGTTGCACCAATACCAGCAGAGCTTTTTGATTTATGATTTATTGAAATAGCACAAAAATTGTGGAGCGGGAAAGATGCTGAAAAACATACGGAAGCAAAATGGATCACAATAGTGTGAATGCTTCATAAACATTCACACAATAATAATTGAAACACATGTCTGTTAGGTATAAATGTGATTTTTATTCTTGTTTTATTGTTTATAATAACATAAGAGCGCTGAAGTATTTGCTCACGGCATGCCTACATTTAGTTTGTTGTTGTTTTCTTAATATTGTGCACATGCTAGATGTCAAGGTTTGGTGCTGGATGAAAATGCTGGAGCAGAAGTGAGCACAGGATGTGTGCATGGCCTGCTCTGTGTGTTTCTGCGGTCTACCTATGCCTCCTATTGGTCTGACTGCTGCAGTCCACAGCAACCTCAGCTCCTCCACAAGACGGGGGGCGAAGGAAGGAGGGAGACAAGACCGACAGATGAGAGACGAGGAAAAAACAGGGGAGAGAAGGGAGGAACTGTGAGTGACAGGGGAGGAAGAAAAGAGAGAGCCTGTGGGGGGGACGGAGGTGGGACAGGAAGACGTAGGGCGGTGGTGTAGGCGGAGGGGTGGAGAAGCTGGGAGGGAGGAAGATCTTATGAGTGTTGACCACTGTCCCTCTACATAAATCTGCACATTAACTGCATCAAATGAGGCTCCCCATGTTTTCTCATCTTCTCCCACCACACCACCCCCTTCTCTTCCATACCCCCCAGTCACCATCTTGCATCCGATTGGGTGATGTCATTTATAATGTCTGTCCACATCAGGGGACATTGTAGGGACCTCGGTCCTAACAACACCTCCCCCGTCACACCCCAGTGCCTGATGGGAAGAAATAAACCAACTGCCATGCAGCGGGGAAGGCGACGGTGTCACACAGCTAATATCCACAATGAATAATGGCACTTTGTTATTACAACTTCTCGCTGCGGATCGGCCTGATAAACATTTGGGAATTGCAAAACGCAAAAAGCAAAATGTTAATCCTGCTGCACAAACGCAAAGAATGCAGCGTGAAGAGAAAAACCTGGGCTGTGTGTTGATGTTTGTGTTGCAGCGTGGAAAACAGAAATAAAGAATATGACAAAAATATGTTAAATTTATATATATAACAGCCATGTGCTGAAGAACTAAGAGTTTGAAGATGATATATGATATGTATTCTGAGTACCGTATGCCTATTCAAGTATTAATGTGTATAATAAAAATGTTAGGTGATGTATTCAGTGTTAAATCTGAGCTCAAGACCCGTCATTTTTGTCATTCATGTTGGATTCCAACAGTGCAAAAAGAGCCGTTTTTCTAGAATTTATCTTGTTTATTTTATGTTTAATGCTTTTAACATTGCTTTATCTTTTTGTCTGAGTAAACTGTTTGTGAACCAATGCAACAGAAATACAATGAATGAGTTATTCATTATTATTTAAAAAATAAAGTTTCTGAAAACAGACTAAGATCAGGCAAAACGGTGTTTATTTCCTATTTAAATCTGTATTCACATTAGGTAATTAGAAGTGGGAAATCAATAAAATATATAGATTCTTTAAAAAATGTGATTGTTTTTAATATGTTATTAATTCTGTGAATTAAATAAAACATTTAAAATTAATACTGTACTAGATTTAATTTATTCTAAAACAGCAATTACATATAAAACTTGCATTTGCTTTAATTCTTCTCTTTTTTCTAATGACTTCACATGAAAGATTGAGTGAAGCCTTTGTAGACGGCTCGGGGGCCACTGACGCTCCTCATGCAGCCGCTGCCACCTCCTCAAAGGCAGCTTGACTCCCACATACAACTGAGGAGCATTAAAAGGAGGAGGAAAAATGACGGGTGACCGTGTTGTTGACCACACAAAAAGGGGGCAGCCACTCATTTGCATTGCTGCGTTGCCATTCTGATGTTCAGTGGTGAGCAGGTGTGCTGGAATGAGTGTGTTGTTTGCCGTCGTCTACGGTGGCCCTTAGGTGTGAATGAACAACATTTGAAAAAACAGAATTACATCAAGCCAAAGCGGAAGTGGCTGGAATCACATTTGAAAAAAAGCAACAGAATTACATTTGAAAAATGGAATTACATTGAACCAAAACATAAGTTGCCCAAGTAGAAGTGGCTGGAATCGTGTTTGAAAAAACAGAATTACATTAAGCCAAAGCGGAAGTGGCCAAAGTGGAAGTGGCCAAAACAGAAGTGGCCGGAATCGTGTTTGAAAAAACAGAATTACATTAAGCCAAATGGTGCTTTTTTTTTTTTTACTTTATTAGCAACATAAAACAGAACAGAACAATGTACAGTATACAAACAACAGAGGTGCAGTTAGCAGGCTAGCATACACAATGGAGGTACACTTAGCAGACTAGCCTTTAGCATGTAGAAATAGAAAGCTGTTTTGTTCAATCTTAACCCTGCCAAGTTTTTTCCAGCATCATATCTCCTTCTTTAAGCTTGAACAAAACATAGCTCTCCATTTCTACAGGCTAAAGGCTAGTCTGCTAATTGTACCTCCGTTGTGTGTGTGTGCACTGTACATTGTTCTGTTTTATGTTGTTAATAAAGTAAAAATAAAAATAAAAAAGACTATTTCCAGTTTGGCTTAATGTAATTTCTTTTTTTCATATTTCATTCCGACCACTTCCGATTTGTCTTGATGTAATTGTTTTTTTTTTTTTTTTTTTTCAAATGATGTTGTGTTTTTGTTGATTTTTTTTTTTTTTTCCAAATGTAATTCTGTTTTTTCATATGTTGTTCATTTACACCTTAGGGCCACCGTAGTTTTCTCCCTCCTGGTCAATTAATGCAAGCCTTGCAAGCTGAAGAGAGGCTACTTTAGGTTGGAAACCCCCTGGTTCAAAAAGCTTAACTCAGCCATAAACACACCATTTTTTTTTCTTTTTTACTTGGTCTTTATCTCTCTCTGTCTTTCTGGGTAATCCCACTTTTGTTGGTAGTGAAGAGAAAGGTGAAGAGCAGGAGGAGGCGGGAGAAAGAAAGCTGAGGCCAAAGCCAAGGAAAAAGTTCCCCTCGTGAAGGATCAAGATGGTCACCTCTCTCCTCTTGTTAAACCATTTATCTCCAGCCACCTTCTGCTGCCGATCCCAGAAACCGCCGGTCGACTCTTTAATATGGTCACAAATCTACTCGATTGACCAGAAACAGTTGAGACGATTGTTTGGCGATCAACAGGAGCTGCTTCATGCAAATGTTCGTGTCGGAGCCTTCAAAGCCGTCGCCGCCAGTGTCCAAAGGCACATCAAGGAAATGAGAGCGCAGGCCCAGCCTTTGTGTGCGCCGCGCAGAAGAAAGGGAGGATTTAGAGGCCTTGCTGACCGACCGCAGGGGACGGACAAAACGAATGAAGTGAAGAGGTGTAGGGGTTGGGGACTCTTCCATGGTGGGTTACGCTGAGGTGGAGGGGGGGAGTGCTCGCTAATGCACCCCCTTCCATAACCCTCCCACCCCCATACGTTCACTGCTGGACAGCCCATATATAACACAGACACGTTGGGTCTGTGGAAAAGGTCACAAAAGGGTAAAACTTAAGAGGAAAGATGAGAGTGCTGCTGTCATAAAAACAGGAAAAAAAACTGTGTAAGGGGAGAATAAGTGGCTCTTCTTTTTAAGGTCCGGATAAAATATTTCACATTCAGCGATGCGATGGCCCAGCCAGCAGGGGCCTGGATTTACTGCCGGGGTCACACCTCTGTGCCAATCAATAGTCAATTGCTATTATCAAACAGCAATTATATGAAGACAATGTCCCGAAATACTGCCTGACTGAATTTTAATAAAGCAGTTCTATTTCTTTACATTTTTGTGTTTTTTTAATTATGTAATTGATTACATGTTGATTTAAAATAATAAATATTGGTAAATAAGTATTTTATTGTTTTGCAACTTAATCTAATTTTGATTAAATCACCATACAGTGATTTTTTTTTAAATAAAATGTATACTTAAAGAATAGTTCATGTATTCATGTGTACCTTGGCTGTCAATCATGGGTTTAAAGGACAAAAACTGAGCTTCAGCTCCTCTTCACTAATCTATTTTCAAGAAAGAACAAACAGAACGGGGCTTTTTGCTGAAGACATGTGGTGTAATGGAAGCACTTAATAAACATGAGAGGTTTATACTTGAAAGCCCCATCATCCCCCTTAATGCATATCCATTTGTTTATTGAAAATAGTCTTCATTAAAAACAAGTTGGAAGGGGGAAGAAAAATGAAAAATAATAATTATGTTGATGGCTTAAAAATCGCATCAAAATTAAGACATTTATCAGAGGCAAGTGCTCTGTAATCCCCTAAGTGCTCGGTGGAGTCCTTTTATAACGCCACAGACATCACAGGCAAAAACAAAAGCAACGCTCAAAGAATCTCCTCTTTGTTTTGTTTCACCGTCCATCTTCTCGTCAGTAAAGCTTCTCTTTTTGGACCCCCACCCCACCCCCCACCCCCAGAAATGGGTCTAATTGCACCTGAAAAGAAAAAGAGAACAAAAAGGGAGCACCCTCCACAGACGGATCTCTTTGAGATTGAATTCTGAATTTTCTCTGAATTTTATTTTTTTTTTTAACGTTCTCTTTTAAATCTCAAGGACACTCAAGACGCTGTGCCAAACACAGCACTCGTTACGTTTTATGCCTCCACATCTGGACGGCCACTGCAGCCCACATCTGCATCTCTGTTAAATGCATTGTTTCTGTTGTGACGTCAGCAACGTCCGGACAACTGAAGAAAGGAAGTGGGGGGGGGGGAGAAGGAAAAATTGTGGGTCTGAATTTGTGTGTGTCACGGGGAGTGGGGTGGGCCATGAGGTGATTTTTCTGCCCCCGTAACCATGACAACCCTCATCTCGAGACCACTGGAAGGGAAGGGATGGCGACTCGCACTCAGGGAGATTTCTGATGTCTGAGGTCCCCCTGATTCCTTTTGTTGTGCGTCTACTGTTTGTGTCTGCGCGTGCACGCCCACAAGCGACTGCATGTGCACGTGCACGAGGAGCCAAACAATTTATGCACAATTAAGCTAAAAAAAAAAAAAAAAAAAACTTGCACACTTGTCTGGTAAATAAAAGGTAAATTAAATGTTGCATATTTGAATCATTAAAAAAATAATAAATTAAAGTTTTACCAACATTTCTAGTATTTTACGGTTTGATAACGTCCGGATTTGAAATTTGAACGTGAAACAATCTGCTGATGGTTACGTGGGTTCTCGTTTTGAAGGTACTCCAGTAAAACGGAGCGCCCCGGTTCGTTTCATCAACCGACCACCGTCGTGCTTAAGTTGCAGCTCGAGCCGTAAACATTTCCCACATTAAATCCTACACGGCCATCTTTCAGTGCACGTTGGACGCAGCTCATCGTACGTAGGCAGGAATCTAGATAGAGGAATATGAATGTCAGAGGGAACATTTTAATCATGTGGCAGAGTTGGAAGCCCAATCTCCAAACATCCACATTTTGACACACAATTTCCCTCTCTCTTCCCGCCCTCCCTCCTCTCTATCCTCTGGTTTCATCATCTCATCTCACACCCTTCGCGTCTCAGGGACCTATTAAATCCCCCCTTCCAGCCTCACCAGTGTAACCCCCCCTCCACCCCCCTTTTCAATGCCCCTCTCCCCCCTTTCAAATGTCACCTTCATTTTTCCGTTCATATTCTCAGACTGGAGCTCCCTGTAGATGGTTTTCTTCTTTACCGCCACCTCACCTGCCCACGGTGGCCCGACTCACACCGAGCTGAAGACAGATGATGAAGATGATTTGATGAAGGTGTTTGTTTTATGTTGAAGATGACATCCACCGTTTTGTTAAATCTAATTTATAAGATGGAAAATTCTCAGTCCTCTCAGTCTGACCTGAGCGGCATTTTGACCTTAAATTGGGTTAAGGATTTATTATTATTATTATTATTATTATTATTATTATTATTATTTGAATATAAGTACTGGAAAAGCAAACCGTTCATTAAAAAAAAATGTTTTTAATTCATAAAAAAATAAACAAATGTGATGGCACTTTTTAAAACAAGGGGCCTTTTATAAAAGATTTATCATTACTTTATAAATAAGTTAATCATGAGTTAGAAAGCACTTTAAAAAGCATTAACTATCATTTTTTAAACTCATATTTTAATAAAAATGAAGTGAAGCACATTGCACTGTATTCTTTTTTTTTTTTTTACCAAAACAAACTTTCCATTTTCAAACACAGTGTACAATTAACTTACAATAAATGTCTAAAATCTAAATAACTAATAAATTAATAGAAGTACAAGACTTGATTGATGCAGATATCAAACATGCTTCAACGTATAAACAATGTTTTATAAACGATTGTTAATGTTCTATAAAGTGTTTACAAAGAGAAAATAAACCGTTTATACCACAGTAACAAATACTTTATTAACAGCTCTTTTTAGGGTATGGTTACACAAATGCTTTAAATCATTTAGATTATGCATCTAAATATTATTATTTTTATATTATTATTATTATTATTATTATTATTATTATTATTATTTGTTGTTACTGTGTGAGTTTAAACTCAAAACGTGAACATTAAAATGTTGGCTACCTTCGACGTCATTGTTTTTGCGACAGTTCTGTTGAAGTTTTCTAGAGAATCAAAAGACGGGCCGCGGTAGCTCGGTGGTCAGCGCCACGATCTTGTAATCCTGAGGTTGCGGGTTCGAGTCCAGGTGGCGTCAGGAAGGACATCCGGCGTAAAACAGTTGCCAAATCGTTCATGTGAGTTCACCCGCTGTGGCAACCCTTGAAGAAGAGAGCATCTTGAAGAAACAATCAGAATCAAAAGACGGCAGAAATAAAAGATATTTGTTTGGATTTGGTGTTTTGCATCTTTTCAGATTAAACTGTTGCTTCAACGTTAGTCAGGGAATAAAAATACACGTGTACGTGGGCAGTAATATGCTTTTCTCTTAATGCCTCCTGATAATGTCACATGGCTGCTACAGAGTATTGTAGTTTACCTTTACTCTCCTGCACCTATTCTCTCTCAGACGTGCACACACATGCACACTCACCGCAGGCTTTGTAGACTCCAGCTGCTGCCAAGCACTGCATGAGGGCATAAATTGTCAGGTGTTGGCCAGTAATTCTAAAATGCAATCTTCTCTGCTGCTTCCCTGCTATCTCGCTCTCTCAATTTTCCATTCCTCCTCAGTGTCCCTTCTTTCTTTCTAAGGCTTTTTCCCTTCATTGTTGTCTCCTTGCATCCTGCATCTCCAAATATGTGCTTGTCTCGTTTGGCTTTTGTCTTCCGATATGTCCGTCCGCACTAAGGTCGCACGATAAACAAATTGCAAACAAGTCAGAGTGTATTAATCTATGCTGGCGCTAACATCGTGGACAGTGTTCCAGCTCTGAATAATTCTGTGTCACATTTTAAGCAGCCCTGTGCTGGAGCTGAAGCAGAAGATCAGTGAAAAGGAGTAAAATCAGTCAAGCTTTGATTTTTATTAGTGTGTTTATTTATTTATTTGTTTTAGGTGCAGTCAATAAACAGTATTTTCTGACAAAGCCCCAAAATTCTTGGAGATTTTATTTTATTTTGTCAGATTATTTTCTAATGCTCTCATAACCTCACAGGAAAAAAAAATAATAAATCAGCCACGTTAAAATATATTGCAAATGCAACTTTTAACCCCACATTTATCATATCATAAACTAATGCATTATTCTTAGTAATGATCTCACTAAGTGATGCTCCATTTTTACTTTTGAGAACCTCTCTGTAAAATTTAGCGAGTGACAGAGATCAATTCAAGGAGCGGCCGAACGTCACTGCCAAGCCCCGCCTCTCATCTTGTTTAGCAAAACTATTTTAGCTTTGATGTAAAGGGCAAACACTTACTTGTAATGTGCACAAGCATGCATTTAGTGCAAAGCAATCTGTTTCTCGTGCATGCAAGCTTCAAAATCGGACGTTCAATGGCTCCCTGGTATTTCTGGGTCAGTAAAAGAATCTGATCAGAATTTACAGCTATCGATACATGAAAATACTGTAAAACAAAGAACTGGGTGTTTTTTTCTTGTCAAGCAGATCTCAGGATGCAACTTTACCAGTGCTGAGTGTTTAACCATAAACATGTCAATCATATCATGGCAACATCATCGTTCATGCTCAATAATCAAGGTTAAAAAAAAAAAAAAAATCCAACCAAGTTGAGTCAGGTTTCTTTTTTTGTTGAAACGTTTCGTCGTTCATCCAAAGGACTTCATCAGTCTGAGGAGCCACAACAAACTCAGTCCCATAAGTTGTTTACTCACATAGCGGACCAGCCAGTTTTATGGTGATAAGATGTTTTCTGGAGTCCGCCCTTTCCCCGTCGACACCTCTGAGGCAGCCAGAGCCAAAGTGGTTAGCCAAACTTTGACGTTTTGGTAACCCTTTTCGCAAAGTGCTACATCCAAGCCAAAAATGTCCTCTTCTCATCTCAGTGGGATTCAGAAAAGAACCATGGCAGCTTGGGAAGTCAACCCACTGCTGTTACGCCTCTGAGCCAACAAAGGAAGGTAGGGAAGAGCAAATACAGTTAAACATGTGCAAAGATGAGCCAACGTCAACGTTCGCAGATAGTATGTCTTTAAGAAACTGGTAAAAGTTGAATTGTTAAACAAATATAAATGAATGTATTTTAATGAGTTATAAAAATAATTGAAAGTTGAATGAGTTATTTACTTATTTTATTAATTATATGAAATTTTGTTTGAATTAGATAAATAAGGAGCAGATTTAATAAGATATTTTCTTCATCTGCTACCTATCATTTTATATTTTATATACTGTATATGTATTTTTCTTTTCTAATTACATACATGCAATTTTTGTATTTAATTATTGTATAAAATTGTATAAAATGAATAAATGAATAAATAAAATAAAGTGTCTGATTTTCCATTAGTAACTGTGTCAAATAATGAACTAGAAGCAACAAAATGTTTGTTGAAACTGTTCAGGATCGCATGCTTATTTGACACAGGAACAGAGTTAACGACAAGTTTTGATGGGAGGTCAGATGATTGGGGGGTGTCTGAGAGAGATTTGATGGTTTTCCAGAATCTTTTAGGGTCGTTTAGATTTTTGGAGGTTTGAGATAAGAAATAGTTACGTTTTGCAGCTTTGATGGCAGTTGTACATTTATTCCTCAGCTGCTGAAAATTCATCCAGTGTCTAAGCCTGACTTTCTTGCTGCGGCTCAAAGATGATCTCTCCCATGCAGGAGGTCAGCTGTAGGAGTAAACCACTGCTGATAGAGCTCAAGTCCAATATCCTCTGTTTCCAGAGCTCTTTGTTGGAAACTCAGACCCTTTCCTTAAAATTAAATCCGTGAATAAACATATTAGAGAAATAATCTTAAGTAATACTATTAGTAAACCTGCTTCAATCTTTTTCTGGCACAATCTGTAGTCTGATTTTGATTAGGAACAGATGTGGTCGTTGCCAAGAAATTTTTTTATTTCAAATATATTTGCAAAGGTCTGGGAGGTGTCTCTTAAAATTTTACACAGATGTTATTTTGTAAATTCAGTACTGACTAAATATATTCCAAATATTGATCCTTTTTGTTCCTTTGTCATCTTGAAGATGAAACATTGACCCATCTTTTCTGGGACTGCACTTTTACTAAAACAATTTGATGTGATCTTAACATCTCCTTTAACCAAAAAAAGTTATATACTTGATACATTGAATGTTAAACATGTTTTATTTGGTGTTTCTAATATTAAAACATCTGCAGAATATATCATTAACTTTATTTCTATGTTGGTAAGTTCCACATACATAACAGCAAATATATTAAACACAAGTCCAACCTCACTCCTCACTGTCTTCAAAGCCTGTTTGAGCTGCTTTTTAGACTCTTTAAAACTTTGCATTAATTCTAAAGCTATGAAACTCAGAGCCTTATGTGAAGAATTTGATTTGTAACCTTTATTTTTTTGGTCTCTTCTTGAATTCTTTTGCAGTTATTACTCCTTCACCTCGAGCATATTACTATTACTTAGTAGTGACGGAGGAAGTACCTAACAGTGGAACAAGAGCTTCAAACACATTCTTTCATTTGTAACAATGTGGTGCCAGAATAAAACTTGCATTTTGCTCAAATAAACAATATTTATGTAAAAACAAGTTGTCACCCTCTAACAAACGCCATTGTGTTTCACCTCTGAGATTTTGAAGGGAGATTATAATTAAATTAATTTATGCAGCATTGTTCACGCCCACGGGTTGGAGCTGCATTTTCATTGAAACATCTTCCTTTGGTGACGAAACAACAAGTGAGTTTGTTTAGACATAATTTAGTTCACAAATCTGAGATAAAAGCTTGCCGAAATTTTTTTTATTTTTTAATTTTTTTTTCCCTTTTTCGATGGCCTCCCTTCTCACCTTACAGCCATCCTCTTCACACCATTATGAAGTTTTTTTTTTGTTGATAGAAAGACAGGAAAGACAGAAAGAAAGACCACAAAACAAAACAAAAAAAATATATATATATACACGAAGAGAGCACAAGGTAAACCACCCGACCATTGTCTGTAAACCTGCAAAGAACATCACAAAACACAGCAACAAAATACATTATGCCCAAAGAACTTAGAACATTCATGGCTTCGCTGTAACTTACTCTAAATATATATATACCCATATTTACACATATACCTGCACAAACATGTATACACAACTAAATAGCTACATACATTACCTACATTTATATTCCTGCATCTATTTGAGTGTGGTTGTAAACATGCATAAGAGTATAATGCTTCTCCAATAGAACATTTGAAAGTGATTGTGAAGTAGCAGAGATCCGACCCCCAAGACCCGAGGCAGACAACGGGGGGGACCAGAGCCCAAGACCCTAAGAGGGACCCCGAGCGCAGAGCCCCCAGGGCCACCCGCACGGAACGAACCACTTACCCACCCCTCAGATCGGACCATGGGGGAGATCCGGAAGAGCCCCATCAGCGACCGCACGCAGTTACCCCCGGGGTCAACAGCGACAAATACATAGGCCCCCGCCCGATCCCGCCGCGCCGAGACAAATCCAGGCATGGGCACCGAGGCACAGGCTACGAAGACGCACACCACCCAGACCAAGGCCCAACAGGGCCAGAGGACCCGAGCCCCACTAGGCAGACCCCAGGCCGAGCCGACACACGCCCAAGCGCCCCACCCCAACACTGAGGGCACCAAGCATGCCAGAAGGCAAGGGCACACCCCACCAGGGGGCCGCTCCATAGGGGCGCAATGTAAAGTATCCCCAGATATATCGCAGACCCAGCCCCGCCCCCGGCAATCCCCCAGGTCCCGAACCCCCACATAGTCTAGGTCAACACCCGACGGCCTGCCCCTCTCCCGGACCCCACCCCTGGAATGGCAGCCAGGGAACCAGGGGGGCAGGAAAATAAATAAATAAGACCCCGACACACATACCCTCACCCCAAGATGTGCTGTTGATGTGTGTTGTTATACAGTGCCATTAAAAAGGAAAGAAAAAGGAGTAAAGGCTGGCATAATGCCAGTTTCCCCTCCACCCCAACTCCAATCCAGACCCTAGTGTCTAAATGCAATCATTGTAA
>JARVGS010000761.1:27372778-27384621 GCA_031762315.1 Hypsolebias antenori | reverse complement strand
TACATTTTTTTATATATATATAATTTGCCCCCCACATTTCCATTTTTAACCCGACCCCAGAAATTAAAGTAATGCCCTTGTAAGAGAAACAAGATTTGTTCTAAATTTATGCTTCACTGCTTGAGGCTACGCAGCACCTCAGACACACAGAGTTTATTTGATCTCTGCTCGTTGAGGGGAAAAAATCCTTTATGACTATCAAATGTGTCTCACTCTTTCCTCGTGAATCTTGTTTACCGATGCTGCCGTGTGTTTATCTGTGAATGAAAATGACTCTGGAGACACTGTGCACTCCTTTGCCCCAACAACAACACATATTTCTTTCATTTCATGGTCTTTATAGAGAGTGGGGGGGAAAAAGTAAAGTGAAAGAACAAGGTCGCTTTCAAAGGCATCGTTTTTATAATTCATGCTGAAGTCAGATGCAGGTCTTCGACTTGAACCAGGGGCCTCGCCAAATGTTTTATTTAAATTCATTGGTCAAACATTCAATATCTTGGGGGTCCTTCAGTAGGAACTCTTTGTTTTCTATACAAATAAATACAATCATTAAGAAATCAAAGCGAGCGAGCACATTTCTTCAGAACAAGGAGCACAAAACTTCCTCTACAGCTTTTTCAACAATCTGTTTTATTTGCTGATAAACACACAAACACTGACGACAACCTGCCTGTGATCAATTCAGTCTTTCAGAATTCAGACTTACAACCAATTTCATGGCTTTCACATCTGTAGAATTTGTATGTATAGTCCGACAGTAATTTATACATTTTTCTAAGCTTTTTTTTTTTTTTTTTACCTTATTCTGCATATTTTTCTTTTTTTTGGGGGGTGCCTATAAAACCAAAATTATTATCTTTAAAACAAATAATGTCTCTCTCTCGCTCTCTCTGTGCCAGAATCAAGGTTAGGAACTTACACATGCAAACACTTATTTTAAGTATTGGATCTTATTTCTGTTTTTTAGGTTATGAAGCATTTTGTTTGTTTAACTTAATAGCAGATAAAACAAGTTTCTGCTAAATTAATTTCACTTTAAAAGTGCATTAACATCATACTGCTGTATTTTAGGGCCTATAAGTGGCACCAGAGTATAAATCGCATCAGTCCAAAAATGTCTAGTAATTTGGGAAAATCCATAAATAAGTCTTCTCGCCGTATAAGTCGCACCTATTATGCATCACTGCTGATGCGTCTTGTTTGTTAGGCATCACCACTGACAACCTGGAAATGTGGGCCGGTGTTGTGCCAAAAATCCATTGGCTGCCGAATGGCGCTCGCAGGAGCATGCACAGGAGGACTTTAACAAGAATTTTAAAATATTAACACTTAAAACAATTATTTGGTTGCTCAAAATTACAGTAAAAGTGTGTCTCGGTCTTTAACTTAATAAATGCACTTTGACGGTCAAATCAGCTGCATTTCATAAGCCGATTTGTGGAAGTGGGAGCACGCAGAGGCATGGTCGCTGTGCATTTCTTCAAAATTTAACAAGCTAACCACCTAAAAACTTTTTTTTTTTTTTGCTCAACTTTATAGTAAAGGTGTGCCTCAGTTAATAAATGCACTTGAATGGTTAAAGTACAGTAGCTACATTTCACTGGGGCGTTGCAGTGAAATGAAACTGATTTGATGGTCAGGCGAGCTGGACAAAGGTAGCTTCTATGGCAAGTTGAATGTGTCATTAATAGCCACTTTTACATATTACATGACACAACGGCATGCCATACTACTCGAGTGCCATCTAGCAGCAAAAATGTTAGTATCCAGTATTTTCAATGTCTGAATGAATAAAAACCATATCTCGGCCAAAAATTGGTTTTTAAATATTGGAAAAAAATCCATAAATATGTCGCTTTAGCGTATAAGTCGCAGGGTATGCAAATTAGGCAAAAAGGTGCAACTTATAGGCCGGAAAATACAAGGCTCTTAAAATTAAACATTGCTGTCAGTCTTAAATTTGCACTGAAAGCCAGATCAACATAACAGCACTGAAGTTTTAATAGTTGTGTTCTGATCTTGAGAAAAATAAATAAAAAAGATAATCAAGCTTAGTGTATTTTGCAGTTTTGCATGAAAAATATTTTATAAAAATAAATTTCACCTGTTTTATGCGCAAGTTGATGCATTTTTTGAAGTGAGGATACACACAATTTAAAAAGTGTGTGTTGTACTCACTTCAAATAAACCCATCTCAAAAAATGTATATGCCTAAACTGTTAATTTTACAGAGAAAAGCTTTTGTAGATGCAATATAGTGGAATCAATCAGCTCAAATGTATTGAAATCCAGTAGACTACAAAAAATAGACAATTAGACAATCCGGCTCGAAGGACCAAAACAGTGGATAAACTATCCTTTTGTTACCTACTTACAAAAAAAGGAGCCACACAGACAGATTTTTAACTTGCAAGGGTGGATGCCAGACATTCATGAAGGCTTAGAGCTTCTTTGTGAGAATCTGCGACGGGACAGAGTGCAGGAAGTGTTTGTTATAATGCTTATCATCACGATGACCACGCGTCTTAGATTCGGAGGCGTCAAGCACCTGCGGGCTCTTTTCTGAGATGGAAAAAGAACTCTCTGCTCGTCACACTTATGGTTCAACATTAATTTAACATTAGCAGTGATAAGCATCCATAAACATTTACCTAAATTCCCTTGATATATTCTACATCGCAGACTCGCATGTTAAAAGTTTGTCTCTAACCTAAATAATGACAGGTTTTTCATTAAGAAAGCCGTTTAAAATAAATGATCAGACTGGCTCTAACTGCAGCTTTCAAAGTCTTGTTTCTCTCAGAGGTTATTGACTTTAAAGGATGGACATGTACAGTGAAAAACCTGAGGTGTGCGCTCTGAAGCTGCTGAGCCCTGCAACGAGAGGGTCCACACGACAAGCACAAACAACCAGCGCTGGCCTTGGGGGGGGCGGGGTTGAGCAAAAGACCTTCGAGGTGTATGCAAACGCTACTTAGACGTCTCAGAAGGAGGGGTCTGCTTTTGAAGTGAAGTGTTTAAGTCTGAGTTTGTTCGTGTGTGCGGGCGAGTGCGTGTGCACTTTTCAAAAGCAACCAAAAACACCCATAGGCCTGAATTCTATCAAGTTCTTTGATATGAGCGTTCCAGTGTGTTTATAATTACAAACCAACACGATCGTGATTAAAACATTGCTACAACGCACAGAGGTGGTCAGGGAGAGCTGATTTAACCCCGTCTGAACACGAGGGTGTCGATGTGCATTTTCCACTTGTGCATGAGCATGAGTTTGGCAATAACAGAGGCCTTAAAGCCGTAATGACAGCTGATCGCCATGTCACTCCTGGAGCGTGAACGGCGAACCCTACTCGTGTTTCTCTGCGTGCACTTTGTGTACACGTGTTTTTCACCAGGGCCACGTTTCAAACAGAACGCGTTTCAAAGGGAATACTAATCCTCAGAAATGAGGCGTGAGATCAATATTCCCATGTTAATTGGACGCCAACTGATTTGGTTGAGAAGGAGTCAGCACGACGCCCCCCCTGTCATGGCGACGTGGTCCACGACTCAGCCAGCTTCTTGAGCAAAGCGTGGAGGGAAAAAGGAGCCAGACAGACAGACGAAGAAAGTGGGAGGAAAAAAAAAAAAGTGAATTGAGACTTGACTTCAAAGTGTTGGGACGTTATGATTGCTCCAGCCATTTATTGGGTGGCTGGGTAGAGAGAAAAAACCTCAGGGGGTTGTCCCATCATCATATGCCCCACTTGCCGCTGTGATTTGGTAGTCGTTTTTATATATATATATCTCTTTTTTTTTGTCTGGAAGCCATATTTTGAGAGGAGCAGGAGTTATTTTTGAAAGAAAAAAAAAAGGGTGGAAGGAATGGAAGTTGGGGGGGGGACTGAAGGGAGAGGAGGAGGAAGACAAGAACCGAAGGACAGAAGGAGTAAAGAGAAGAAGATGGTTAAGTGAAGAGGAGTGCCCGGAACTACTGTCAAAGGGTTGAGGTGTTACCATGGCGACAGTAATGAAGGGTCTCAGGACACCCTGGAGGCACAGAGAAGGCAGGGGCAGAGGAGGAAGAGGGAAGAATGATGGTGAAGAGTATCAAGGGGAAGCAGAAATTGAAAAGTGGAGGGAGAGAAAATAAAAGAGGGCTGGAGGCTGTTTTCCCTTCCAGAAAAAAAAAAAAAAAACTGACTATGTTGACACACATTATGCCACAATGCTGTTTAGGAAATGCACTGATTACCATCAAACATCCCATAATTCTGCCTAAACTGCACGGAAACATCTGTGATGTGCTCGCAGGGGTGTGCAGCGCACATCCGTCACGACAAACTGAATCAAATTTGTCATTTTGAATGAAAAGCAATCATAAATATGGATGCAGCTACATTTGGCATTTTGAATCCAAAACTCGGGGCCTCCAGTGGCAGAAAAAGCTGCCACCGATCAGGATATCGTCACAGAATTTTTTTTTTTACCTAATTTCAAAAGACTCCTCTACGTCAACGTATTCCTCCGGACTAAATCGATTCAAACTTTTTTTTTTTTTTTTCTGGGTTTGATGGAGGTTTTCACAATTGGATGTACAAGTTTTCGTGAGAGTGTCTGTGTTTGTCTCAAACTACAAATTACTGTCTGCTGAATACATTTGTAAATCTTAGGGCATATAAAAGTTATAAACACGTATCTGATGAAAAAATTTGATGATCAAATGAAAAAGTTTCAGCAGTTAAATTAAAAAAAAACATAAATGTGTATCTGTACATCCGTTGATTATTGCGAGGGTTACATTCCACATACCCCCGCAACAGTGGAAAATCTGCAAATTAGGAATGCTATACTTATTTTAGTATTTTATATATACTGTATTAAGACGTAACCCTTCCCACACTCTTGCAATGTTCTAAACTCTTAAACTTACATAATTTTAACAACATACTGTACATAATGCACTATGCAGAACTGCAAAATTTTACTCACCAGCTCTTCAGAACAGCAACTCGGTTCCGGTTCTGCAGACCTGCCCTGCAGCGACGAAGCCCACCGCCCGGTCCGGGTTGATGTGCACGAGCTTCAGGATTATTTGCGACTTTCTGCAGATTCTGTGCTCTTGATAGATAGATCGTTACTTCTGACTTTGCGTTGCAAAACTTCCCCTCCATTTCAGCAGACAGCAGCAGCCGGAAGCACTGTTGGCTTCTGGGTAGTGTAGTTTTGTTTTTTGTTTTCTTACTTGCATTATAGTATAGGCTTATTGAAAGAAAACTACAAAATGGCATCAAATGTCCAAAGTTTTTTTCATTAACTTTTTTTATCTGTACCGTCTGAATCATGTGAGTAATATTAAAGTTGCCAATGTGTCGTGTACAATTTTACGTTGATAAACCACGAAGTAGAACATTTTCATACATATATAAATACATTTTTTTAATTATTATTAGGTTGACAAGGTCTCACATCTGTTGCTTACACAGGAGCTGTTCACCAGTTCCACAAACTTTGGCTTTAGGGGACAATGAGTTGTTGGTGAATTTCCACATAATAATTATTATTTACTTTTTTTTTATTTATTTATTTATTTTTTCTGGAGGCAAGAAACCAGTTTTCTATTGAAAATTATTCAGTATCTCCAGAGTGAAATTGGCACAACTCCAGTTCCATTTAGAAGACAGCAGAAAACAGACGGGACGCCCTGTTTGTTTAATTTTATCCTTCTCCTTTCAGGTTTCTGGGGAGCTGGTGTCCATGTCCAGCAGTCACTGTGCGAGAGGTGGGGGACACCATGGACAGGTCTCCAGTCCATCACAGGGACACAGAGACAAATGAGACAACATTCACTCTCACTCTCACCTAGCGACAATTTAGAGTTGCCAATCAGCCTAACATGCATGTTTTTGGTCTGTGGGAGGAAACCAGAGAGAAACCTCATATGTGCACGGAGAGAACATGCAAACTCCACCCAGAAAGGTCACAGACTGGAAACTCTAACCACTGAGCCACCATAAAGTGCATTTTTTATTAAAACTTTACACTATTTATGTCCAATAAAAACATCTAAAGCAGCATGTAGCAACTGCAGCTGCATGCTCATTTGTTTCACTGACTAATAATTGTACAAGACAACAGAGGAAAAAAGATTATTCAAAGAAACACAGTCCTTCAGTTGCACCGCAGCATTTTAATCTAAGTGCTGCAACAGTTACAGTAATGTATTGCACAGCGCGGTGGTCTGCTTCACATCGGACCAAGGAAAAAGAAGTCGTGTTCATGTCATTGAGTCATTTCCTCGGTTTGGCAGCAGTGACTGAAATTACTCAAGTTTTTTTGGACGACCGGGAAAAGTCACACACGTTGGCATCTGAGAGAAACCACCAGCTCAACATGTTTACAAAGCAGAACTCTATTAAGCATGATTTTTTTTTTTTTTTGTAATAATGGTCAAAAGTTCATGGGAATTTAAAACAGGAGCGGTATTTCAACGATATATTCAAAGAACTCCAACAAATGTATCCAATAAAATCCTATTTAATATTCTGACTGTTGTTTGGAGGCTTAACAAAATGGAGGGGGGAGGGGGGGGGGAGGTGCATGCAACTGTGATTTATAATGTACATGTTCAACTAATTAAACTTTTGATCGGCATGTTTTCAGAGAGAGAATAAACCCTCTAGCTTGCAGATACATGTAACGATTAGAAGTGAGAAAGTGCAACTCTATCTATGTCTAGGGGACAAATCAAAGAAGCATAAAAAAACACTTATTGTGTAGAAATATGCATTTTATTCAGAGTCTAACATAAAAAAAACCATCTAAGATTGACTAATTTAGCCCCAGAGGTGGTCTTAAGCTCACCTTGAGCCCATGTAGCTGTGTGGTCTCAGTAAAAGTCTAAACAGATCCACAAAGCTCTCTGCAGCCTGAGATCCTTCATCGCTCATCAATAGTGTGATCGATACGTGGACATGTGGGTATTGACTTGGGTAATGATGATTGCCGCACAACCTCACAGACACACGTATATGAAAATACAGTGCACGCACATGCCAAGTGGCTTACATGAATACACACGTGTAGTCGCACGAAACTGCTCTCAGAAGGCAACTCGGAGATGGAGACGGATTAAAGCTGAACGATGGCGTGTGTGTGTGTGTGTGTGTGTGTGTGTGGATGTATAGATAAAGTATGAGTGCTCGTCCGTGTAAGTCATAACAAATAAACACCACTCTTCTTGTCAATAGTTATTATAGACTTTCCAAGACAGCGTTTTATTTGCTCTATTGTGACCCTGACATGGCAGTGAGTGGCATTCATCGACTAGCTGACCCACACTGACTCAGACCTTAAGGCGGTTCGACTGTATCGTTCACTCGTTTGTTCCTTTGATTTACTTCAAAAGCTGGTGAGACAATAGAATCTGCCAAACAGAAAGAAAAAAAAAATACTGCTTCTTAAGATTTGGCTTAAAACAGTTGGCTTGGCTCTGAGATTGGACCCAAAATTTAATTGTGGGTTTGGATCCGGCAGGTCCTCCATGGACAAAAGAAGCAATATATTTTAATAAGGCCCAGACGCCATGATGAAAGATTAAATTACTTATGTGATTTCTTAAAAAACGAGTTAATCTCCAAGTAAAGTATAACGTGTTGGGAGTTTTATTTTTTTTACGTTTGGCACAAAGTGACCACAGTTTTCAGCCTGGATCGAGTGGGAAAGGATCCAAATCACTTTTCCACTCAGGTTCAAGCAAGCTATAAAAATTATATGAGAACAGAGCTGCGCTCAGCCGTTAAAAAAAAAAAATCACATTTCATGTAAAAACAGAGACGTAAAACCTGGTTAAGTAACACTGCAAGTTACAGCTTGTGCTCGCGGATTCAGGAAACGCACTCGAGGTGAAGAAGAGGGAACGTAAATTCATTAAAATAATCTCGGTTCAGGTTGACGTTGGTCTGAGCCGTGACACACATCAAGGCTTTGTTCAGGGAGGCCCAATAAAAGCAACACTGTCTTAACAGGCAATTGTGTCTGTCTTGCTGCGAGCACACTGTTAGTCACGGACAGTGAGTTTATTGGGTGGATCAGTGTCAGGAGCACATGAACGCACTGACACACACACACACACACACATGCTTTAATAAGCCCACACTTTAATTTAGGCCCCGTCACTACAATGAAGCTTCCAACATCAGACAGCAAATTGTTCTTGTTCAATGGGAAAAAAAAAACAAAACAACGCACACACATCCTGTCCTCATGTCCAGACAGAAAGACCAGCGGACACAAGAGACGAAGGCGTTGGAAGATGGTGCAAGTGCGCGTACTTTCCCCGTAATGCACACCTGTTTCTGCGCACGTGTGTGCTAACGTGCATGTTCCGTCATCAGACGTGATAATGGGTGCAACTGCGTGTGGGTGGTATCGCTATCCTCTTGAACATGTTCCGTTAAATAAGCCGATTGTTCTTTAAAAGCTTAATCAAACCCTAATTAGCATAGCTGTAATTGCACTTGCCTCGTGGCTGTGGCCCATTGACATTGATTCCCATGTTAATTATTGTAATTGCCTCACTAATGCCATGAATACTTCAAAAGTTATGCAAATTGTAATGATGAGTAATCCAGCAAGTGTTTGAAACAGCTGTCATTACACACACTATCTGATTGTGAATTGTCGGATGTGTTTTTTTTTTCCCCTCCTCTTGGCAACCCAAGGTGAAGATATAGCGCACGCGTTTACATATTCATGCACTGTAATTGAACACAAGTGTAAGAACACACACGCAGAACTTAACACAAAAGGGAATACGCGCTAGCATTAACAAACTTGCCCCCGCCCACACACAATCAAACTCTCAGATCAAAGTGTTAAATCATGAAGATGAGAAGCTCTAAGAGTCTCACACTTCAAGCAGGGTGGTGGTTGTATTAGTACAAAGAATTAATGAGGGCACACAAATAGACTCGCACAGCTCCGCACACACATAAACACACGGCGAGGCAGAGAAGCTGAATGTCAGACTATTCTATGTACTAATTACCCTAGGTTCATCTCTCTCATCTCTCATACTCACTCCCTCAAACATTCACACATACACACATTAATGAAGGCCTGTTGACTGCCATAATCCCAGGCTAATACTCCAGGGAGTCAAATCAATGTGACCTCATAGTCTTTGTGCATAAAGCGGCGCCATAATGAGATACTGAAGCATCACCACACACACACCACCATTTTTTTTTCTTGTGTAAAGGTTGATCTCTTCATCTTTAAATGAAGACTTATCAGTTTGTATTCTAGTGCGAGCTCAATACAGACAAATGTAGAAGTTCATTAAAAATACTATTTTAACATGCAAACCAACTTTCATGGAAATCTGGACTAGCGCAAACAGGTGTCATCATTACTAAGTTGATACCAGTCCACCAATCCATATCATCTTAGAAATGTGTTCCAGTGGTTCAGTCAGTGCCAGCTCTCCCAGTGTTTTTATGCTCTCAACCCACTGCTTTTGCATAATTTAAAGAAACTCTGATGGTGATACGTCACAAAATCATGGTAAAATTGTGATATTCTGCCCAAAATGTATTCAAAAGGTCTTTTAAGCTGTAAAATCATTGCTTTATGAGTTGTATCAGTGTCTGCAGTTGGCCTATAGCTAAGCTAGGACAACAGTAGAATTCAATGCCATTTTCCAAAATTCTTTGAAGCTCTGAGAATTGTGTACCTCTACAAGCATTTGCATGAGTAAGGATGTTGCACAATCGTTCACATGGCCAGCTAGGGAATTGGTGTTCCAGAAACAGGTTGGGCAGACAGCACTATTGCCAGATTTGCCATGCAGTACACACTGTGGTTCTCTCCTTGACCAATAGGTGTCGCTACAATAAAATACCATCATGTCGCAGGAATGGCACAGGTAGAAGAATCAGGAACACGAAGGATGTTCTTCATGCAAAACTATAACTACAAAGTTCCGTCTTGTCTAAGCATTTTCTGAAGTCCATAAAAGTTCTGCAATGATTGCACTTTTCTGGCTTTTGTTCAGCCCCGTTGATGCATGTAGAAACGAACCTGCTCGCAGACTGAGCTTTGCTACTTTTCCTGTTTGCATCTCATGCAGTACACAAGCTGTGGAAATCAAAATGTGTTTGCATAACAGGAGCAGTGACATCAGACCTTCACGGGACCAAGAAATTCAAAAGACAAGGTAGAATAATCTTATTTTTGACACCTTACATGCATAATAGCACTTGTATAGCAGAGAAGCAGTGTGTTAGCGTTTAACAAAATTTATTGTGTATTTTCATATTGGGAGATGTGATCCAGATCTGGAACTAACACCCAGAAACAACTGGACCACTGTGACTGAGTGCCTTTGGAAAAGGTTGAAACCTTCCTGTTTGCTGTGTTTATGTAAAACATGTTGAGTTGCCCTGTGGTTGAAATGCGTTAGACAAATAAATCTTGGTCAGATTAATTGAAGCAAACACTCCCCTGATTTTTTTTCTCAAAATTATCTTAATCCAATGTTATCTGAAAAAATAAACAGTGTTTGACACAGTACACAGCTCAGATTAAATGAAAAAGTACAATTGGATTTTTTTTTCCTTTAACAGTGAAATTACCAGATAATAAACCCTAAATTGCTTCCACAAAAGTGCCTTCACACTTACAAGGGTGCTCTGTTTCTCTTGACTCTTGTCACAGTTATTTATTTAAAAAGGTAAAATACACAAAGTAGCATTTGGTGTTGTTTTTCTTTCCTGCTGTACCAAACAGTGAACTTCATACCAAGCAAGATGTGCACCAAATCCTGACTTGGGTATACCATTACCCACCATAGCACCTACATCTTTTCATAGTAACTTGGTCAACTAATCCTGCAAACATCCATCCATCTATCCATTATCTTTACCCACTTCATCCTTTTCAGGTCATGGGGGTCACTGGTGCCCATGTCTTGCCATCACTGTGCGAGAGGCAGGGGACACCCTGGACAGGTCTCCAGTCCATCACAGGGACACAAAGAGACAAATGAGACAAACAACCATTCACTCTCTCACTCTCACCTAGGGACAATTTAGAGTTACCAATCAGCCTACGGAGAGAACATGCACACTCCACCCAGAAAGGCCCCCGGCCGGGATTTGAACAAGGACGACTTGCTTGCTGAGAGGCGGCAGCTATACCAACTGTGCCACCGTGCAGCCTGACTGCAGACAATGTATATTACAGCAAAAATGTGAGTGTAAAAATCAGACAAGCATGAAAACAAGGCTTTTCCAGGGATCAATGGCAACTCTAGTTCTTGATATTATCTGCATTCAGTGGAACACAAAGAGTTTGAGCCCTTAACTACGGTGGCCCCGAGGTGTAAATGAACAACATTTGAAAAAATGGAATTACATTAAGCCAATACGGAAGTGACCGAAATCTCATTTGGAAAAAAAAACAAAAACAAACAGAATTACATTAAGCCAAAGCCCAAGTGGACGAGGCTGGAATAAACTTAAAAAAATATATAAATTAAAAATAAAAAAAAAAACTTAAGCCAAAACAAAAGTAGCCAAAGCAAAAGTGGCCAAAGCGGAAGGGGCCAAAATCACATTTGAAAAAACTGAATTACATTAAGCCAAAGCCCAAGTGGAATAGGCCAGAGCGGAAGTGGCTGGAATCAAAATAAATAAATAAATATATAAATAACAGAATTACATTGTTAAAACAAAAGTAGCCAATACAAAAGTGGTCAAAGCGGAAGAGGCCAAAGCGGATGTGGCCGAAATCACATTTGAAAAAACTGAATTACATTAAGGCAAAGCCCAAGTGGACGTGGCCAAAGTGGAAGTGGCTGGAAT
>JARVGS010000761.1:27293908-27303953 GCA_031762315.1 Hypsolebias antenori | reverse complement strand
TGGTTGAAACTTCTCTTTTGAAAAAGAAACTGTCCAGATGACCCGACTGAGAAATATTGGATTTGGTACCTGGATGATTGAGCTTGAACTTTGTTGTTAAATTCTTCTTCTTCTTCTCTCATTCATTCAGCTATTGGCCAAAGTTATTTCTTACACTTTCATTTAAGAGCCCCGTCACATTTCAAAACGATTTTTCTCCTTTATCTGAATGAAATCCTTCCAGGACAAACTAAACGTCCTTTTTGACCCTCACACTACAACAGTCGTAGGAGCACTCTGAAAGCAAACGTCCTCATCCAGCAGATTAATGATAAGAGCAGCTGGCACACACTCGCGTGCACCAGCATGCACCAACACGCACCGCTCCCTCGCTGTCAGCATCCCTTGTTGTGATGTGGTGGGCTGGCAGGAGTAAGTGTCTTACGTAAGGCTTTTACATAAACCTCGACGTGCAAAAGTAGAGCAAGAAAGAGAGGTGTGGGGGGGGGGGGGGGTGTGCTGCACCATTACAAAGGGGATTCGCACTGCACCAAATCCTACTGCACATGCTGATGCACCTACAAAACAATGTGTAAGCTTTTTAGAGCATTTGTCTTTAAACTATGAACTTGTGTTTTTAAAGACTCACAGAGTCACATGCACGCTCCATTCTCATGCACGCATCGGTTCTGGCCCTCTGGAGTGCAAGAGAGGACAATGACTTTGTGTTATGGATCAATGGAATTAATTAAAAACCTATTACACTCATGCAAAACTGACCTCTCCTAATGTTTTGTCACAACCCAAATCGTGCACCGTGCTGCAAAACCTCCAGCATGATGCACAGAATAACCAAAAAAAGGAACATTTTATTAAATTTTTTCTAACCAGAAATGTACATAATTCCCTAAAATTGATGCAGATGTGTAGACAAACAGTCAGAAGCTCATTTATCAGCACAAAAATGGTTTAATTAATAAAAAAAAAGGTAGATGGAAGTATTTCACACTGTAAACAGGCCAACAGTAACAAAAACAGGAGAATATGCTGCAAAAGTTCACATGAAAGCTCAGAGTCAGCGTGACAGAGATCTGCTTCAGGCTCCAAGAAATACTTGACACTGGCCTCAGGAGTGTGAATATATGTTAGATCAAAGCAAGAAGGTGCTCAGAGGGAAGTGGAAATTGGAAAACTTAGTGACACACAAATCCCGACATGTAAGATGAGCTGAGAAGGATGTCCAGTTTGAACAAGTAATGCATAAAATTATGCGTTCTTTACACAAGTTTACAGCAAATTAGCAAGGGTTTTAACATTGTTTTGTAATAAATACAATAGTTTAAAATAATCTAAATGTATCAAAAGGTTTAGTTGCTGCAAATGATTCTTTTCAAACCACATACCCTGTGAAAGTCTTTTTGCCTAAAACACATCTGAAAATACATGTTCTCCTTTCCCTCGGACAATCGGTTCAAATGAAAGAAGAGTTGAAATCCAATGTAAAATATGCTAAATGATGAATAATTAAACATGAGCCAAGAAATCTTAGCTAACAGGATACGTTTGAGCTCAACAGTGTTTTATTTTTTTCTGTATTTGAATCACTGTTGCTGCTGGAATCAGGTTATTTCATGGCTTAACCTAAACTTCCCCATCAGAAGATTAAAATGGAATTCAAACCTTTAATATTGTCATGAATAAATCATCACATCCTAACATGAACTTGCACAGCCCCAAATGTCAGCAGTATCCTTGCTGGAATTAAAGACATTTTGCTTCCAACTTGTCTCAACAAATCTCTGACGAAGGACTGCGCCCCACTTTTAAAACAAGTCGTGTTTTTTTGACTATGCAGTGGTTGATTCAAATGTTTTTTCCTTTCCCAGATCTTAACAAGAAACAGTAATAAATCAATTGTTTGTCTTGCTCTCATAAAACAGAACTCAAAAAGAAAAGATCTAAGCACACCAAGCTACATTCAGATTCACATCCGGCTGAGGTGGACCCTAGAAAAGTGTGCATCCATAGAAAAGCCAACAACGGAACGGTCTATAAACGCATTCAGCATGATAGCTTAAAAAATATAAAAAATGTTTTGCATTATATTGAGGCTTTTTGAAAAGGTCAAACATTGGGGCATGACTCCTCCTTCTCATTCATTAATATCAACTTATATTAAAAAAAGGACCAGAGAAGAAAGAAAGTAGGTGCAACACAAGTTTGGTGCATTCACAGTTTGAGATCCGGGTTATGTATTTTATATAGAGAAGCTTGTAAAAAAGTATGAAATCAAATTAAGAACAATTCATAGACTGGGAAACCTGTTTGCGTCCCCCTACAAAGAAAGTTATCCAGTGTAGCTACAAGAAGAGTGACTATTGTTCAGCAGTTTGCATACAGAAGAACTCGTGGATGACATTCCCTGATGTGGTGCCTTGGGTGTGTGGCACTGCATGCAATGGTGCGTGTGATCTTCAACATGCAGGTGATTAGCTTGTACCTGTGAGCAATGATGCATCAGTGCAAATTATCGTTTTGGGTATTGTATTGCAAAGGTTTTGCAGGTTTCCATAGGAAGTGAAATTACTGTAAATCCCAGAGATTGAATGAAATTCTAGCAATAAAGTATTGGTGAGATTAAAAAAAAAAAGCCAACCTGAGTCCTTTCACAAATAACATAAAAAGAAGTGTCCACCACCGAACAAGATTATGCAGCTTTTGCTTTAGCTGCAAAGTATATATAACTGAGACAGATCCATTTGTGGATTTTTTTTTTTTACAGTTTTAAAAAGATTGAGTGTTCCAAAGAAAATCATTCTCAAAATTAATTACGTACAAAATCCAGACAATGACTGTTAGGTTATTGAAGGCTGAGGATACTGTTGAGTCCATCCTGCATTATAAGAGGCTGACAGTACACTGTATGTGTCTGCTTTTTTTTATACATTGGCTCTAAAATCACAAGTTTAAGAGGTAATTCAATAGAGCTTAACAGGATTACTATAGAAAAGTTACAAATAATAATGAGCTTTGAATGAACCCAAGCAATGTTGTATGGAATTCCGTAGAAAAATGGCAAAGATACAAAGGTGCGTGAAGTGACTGTCCAAATCAGTCAGAAGTCTTTCCAGGAACTAACAAGATGAAGAATGTATGATTTCTATGATGCATGGATTGTCAAAAGTCAACCTCCAAAGTGCAATTGATGTCAGATACATTTTAGCGCAACATTTTTTTTTAAATTTGAGTCTTCTTGTGACTTTCACTTGTGACAACAAAAAGACTATTCTGGATCAGGCCAATATAAACCAAGTAACTTTTGAGAATGAGAAGTTTTAGGGTTTAAGGGAAATTTATAGGATGTTAGTACAGCTCAACATTATTCTTGGGTTGAGAAAACCTTTGGCTCTGCACAAGCAGCATTGTAGCAAAGCACACTCGAGTCCAGTAGTAAAAGGAAATCGAGCGTTTGACAAAAACTACTTCTTGTGTGCAGTTCCTCTGGTCGAGCTGGCAGGTTTGTTCCCAGAACGGCGAACAGGTACCTTGGATACAGGGATTTTGGTACGAGCTGATGGGGCTGCTTGGGTCTTCGGCGGAGAGGATTCCATCTCCAGGACAGCCGAAAGAGCGGACTGGCTCACGGAGTGGGGGGGTGAAGTTTGTCTGGTACTTATTGGGATCTTAGATTCTCGAGGAAGGCTGGTGCTGCCTTTTATTGATCGGAAGGAGGAAGAAGAGGAGGAGGAAGGTGGACTTTTTGGAGATGTTGGACTCATTTTGTATTCAGTGGAAGGAGAGGGGGTACTATTTGTGTCTTCATCTCCTCTTTGATCCTCTCCCTCTTCGTCAGGATCATTGTAGAGGTCATAGAGGTGGTCCCCAGAGCAACTGTCACGGGATAGGGCAATCTTTTGGTTTCGCTGTAAGCCACTTTCATCAGGTGTTGCTGTAGGTGTCGCTGACGGTGTGTCCCAGTATCCTTCATCACTAAGTAGTTCTTTTTCACTTGGTGATGTAGGATGACGACCATGTGCGTGAGGATTTTGGGGTTTAGCAGCCCGACTTCCGGCTACACCAACAACTGGAATCTTACTCAGCCCCAGTGCCTTCACCTGGGGTGTCTTTTTGTCTACACTCTTGGTAGCTGGTCGTATATGGCTGCTGGCTGGGTTGGTGCGAGGTGGATGACTAGAAGTCAGGGTAGTGGAAGAAGCTTGACTCAGTCGGGGCAACGCAGGGGAGTTGTCTCCTGTAGAAGGCAACATGTGCCAGAGTCCCTGCATGTCTGCATCATCCACACCTTCTGGACTTGCCATCTCTTCCCCTCCTCCCATGTAGGCCACCACGCCACTACCGGCAGGCTGCTGCTGTGGTGGAGGAGGCACTCTGGTCCGTGCAGGGAGGGATGCCGGGGCTAAGCTTTGGGAAACAGAAAAAATGGACTGTGCAATTTGGGAAGGTGCTGGAGGTTTAGATGGGGAGCTACGAGGTGTGGTACTAGAGATACCACCAGTTCTTCCGATACTTGCACCCAGACTCCCTCCTCCACCCCCACTGCTGCTGCTGCTGGTGCCACTGCCACCATTTCCTGCTGGCCCTTCCTCATCTGCATCAGCAATAATGTCACCACACCCTGTCAATGAATCAAAGCTCTTGAGAGACGTGACATCTGTGAAGAGGAGCGAACACAGTCGGTCCACTGAAGGCTCTGAAGGCTGGTCGCTTACGCTGCAGTGGTCCAAAGGGGGTGTAGTGAGGGGAGGTGTGAGGCTGGAAATGGAAGCTTTGGTCTTTTGAATAGGAGGGTGCAGTGGTGAGACAGTGGGTGTGTAAGGCAAGAGGGAGTCTGTCTCAGCAGATGGTCCTGGCATGGCAACACAGTGTGTGGGTGTCATGGTAACGCTAGTGGTTGGGGTGTCCTCGGCTTGGAGGTGAGGTTCCACCTCTGCATTTTCACAGTCCTCTTGGTGATTGTGTGGAGGTGGTTCAAGGGTCAGAGTAATGTCCTTTATGTTTTCAGATTCAACAACCTCTGCATCTGTTTCCCGTTTGCCTTCCGCCACTTCCCCATCTCCCTCGTTTGTTTTTTCTTTACGTCTCCATCGCATGCTGCTGAAAAAACCTTTCAGGCTCCTCCCTCTCCTCCCAATTCCTGCTCCTCCGTTTTCACTCGTCCGAAAACTCCCCCGTCGGAGAAAGGAAAAGAAACTCAGCGATTTGCTGAGAGACCTGACCGGACCTGCCTCCAGGCTAGCACACCCCTCCCCTCTTGGTCCAGCAGCATCATTGTTAGGACTCGTTAGTCCATCGTGCGTTTTGCTCCTCACAAACTCCACCGATGCTGCAGAGCTGCTTCCATTCAGGGAATTCCCGTTGTTTCTGCCGTTCATGTTCCCTTTGTTCCTGAAGGAAAAGAAGCTGGCCATTCCGGAGCCGGTGCGTCGCTTTCCAAACAGTTTGAAGGCAGCTTTGTTGATCTTCCCTGCAGGCTGGGGGTCACAATGAGGGGCCACGGGAGGCTCCACACACTCCGACTGCACCTCCATTATCCAGCGCGCTGTTGCTCCCACAGTTCTCTTTCCTCCAGCTCTTTCCTTCCTGTCTATCCTCTCTCTTCCTGGTCCCACATACACTCACCTCGTTCTCTCCGTCTCCCTCCACCCTGCTTTCCGCTGCTCTTTCACTCCCACTCTGACTCGCCTCAATGCCTGCCTGCTGGTTTATCTCTCCCCTCCCTCTCTCCCTCCTCCCTCCCAACCCTCTCGTTTCTCTCACTGAGGCAAGCACACGCATGCATGCTGCTCCTCGCTGTATCCATGGCAACTGGGTGGGCTAAGCAGCTTTCGTCAACGTTGGCAGGGCGCCAGTGTCTGGGCTCTACTCCCTCCCCCATCATTTTCCTCCACCTTGCTCGTTACCAATTACACTTTTCTTTTAAGTGATCATCAGCCAAAATTCCCACAATTCACTGCTTCCGTCTTTGCACGTGTGCATTTTTTTTTTCCAGGTTCTTTGGCACATTAATAAACAAAAACACACCCTGAGCATCATGAAATGTTGCTCTTTGATTTGATGCTTTCCTGTTAGATTTTTTCCACTGGCAATGTTAATTATAGAGGCAGCACATGGATTTTACATGGATTTTATCTGTGTACATGTTTATATTTAGGCTATGAAGGTGAGAAAAGCTGATGGCAAAGCATAGTACAATGCTGCATTGGAGCACTTGTGTGACTTTACTTGTATTTGGTTGAAATAATTTCAGTTTTACAAATACACATACATATAAGAATGCGAAAATAAACAACAAACCTTTCAGAAACCTGCAAATCAACAGTATTTGTGGGACTAAACTGGGATGTATATTTAGAATTTTTTTTTAGTGCAGTTACATCGACATAGTCCTATTTTTAACACTTCAAATGACTCGACAAGGATGTAAAGTAATTTTTGGAGTCCACACAGAACTTTGAAATAGCCTTTATTCTAAATTGAAACGAGAATTTCAATGTCGACTTTAGACCTTTTATAAACAACATTAAGGCCAAAAATATATTTTTTTAATTATATGGATGGATTAAATGCAGAGACTAATTTCCTCCTTGTATGGAAACACATTGATGACATTGTGTGACATTATTATTATTATTATTATTATTATAAATGCAAAGCCTGTTGGTTGTTACTTTCACTATCTCTAACAGGCACTGCGTGCAGCACAAGGTTTTGTGACGGCACAGACTAGACATGCAGATAACAGATGAACGATGATAAATTTCACATTCAGACGATGCTAAAGATGAAACAGACAAAAGAACAAAAAATAGCTTTTCTTTAGAGGAATGCATACTGTCTGCCATCTTACATGCCAAAGTTTTAAACAATTAGCTCACAAGATCTGTTATAAATCAGAGTAGGTGTGAAAGAAATCGCTTGTGCTTATTTTATTATTTTTTTTTTTTTTTAGCGCTTCATATTGGACTGCGCTGTAAAACTTTAAATGCAGGGGTTAAACTGTACCATGCAGATGATTTAAAACATTATACGAGTGCAGTGTTAAGTTCAACAACTTTAAAATTGTAAACGCATGTTTGCACAGTGACAGCACATCTTCTGCAGTTTGGACGTACAGTCCATATGGCTGCAGGTCCTCCATATGGACCCATGAGGCCAGGTGTTGGAGAGCTATGGCAACACTTTTAACTGCCCTCCTGTCATCCTAAATCAAGGTTGTGTGTAACCAACCGTGCAGCCAACAATACAATCGTTCTTTCTGCATTAGACAGCCTGTTAGCACGTACCCTGACAACCAGAGCAGTTCCTCTGGGCATGTACTGGTAGTCCAAATCACGGCTCAGGGGAACCCAATAGCATCTACTGGTTGTAAATATATACAGTTTGGTTTTAAATTGTGAAAAAAAAAGTATATGTTTCAGAATATCTGCCATGAGATTTGTTAACCGGCATAAATAGTTGTGTAACTAAAATGTTTTGTTTTGTTGTTGAGTTTGAGACCGCTTGTCTGAAGTGCATCGCTTTTCCTCCAAACAGGACCGATAATCTGGCTGCTCAACCTGTGGGCGTGTTTTCAGGTCTTCAGACTTGATGTCTGTGAGTCAGCTGGCTGCTGGGTGCACTGGAACTGCTCGAGCAGCAGATGGCCGCCGGTGGATTGACGAGTGGTTTCAGTTAATGCATAATGAGACAAAGGCCTTTGCTCAGCTCCTTGGATGGAAGTGCACGCTGCTGACGCCAATTAAACCCAAGTCAATAATTTAGGAGCGAATACATCAGTACATTACTGAGTCATGATCATCGTTGTAAATGTTGCAGCATACACAGGTACTGGTAATTTCCCAGTTTGGAAACTGTCTCCCATGGGGTTTAATTGACGTGAAATGAGTTTTTATCTGTTTGCTGTTGGCAACATGTGCTCTCGTCAGATATTCAGTTCAGAGTCTGTCTATTGTGAAGAAGAAGATAGGCACATGTGTGTAACAGAAGGAGCACACACCCTTTCCACCACCGCCTCCCCACACACACATGACCACACACACTCCACTCTGCCTAAACACGATCCTATTTCAGTCCCCCGAGTGACGCTGAGTAAAAAGTGGGACAGTTAGAGGGCATGTGCGTCTCACCATGTTGTTTATGAATTCTGTGTGCACATGCAACCAGCAACATCTGGGTTGGTTTGCTCAATGTAACTACAAAGCTTCAGGCATTAATAAATATTAATGTTTATGTTTTATTAAAGGTGTGCATCGCATGTGATGAGCACCAGAACAAAAAAAACATCATTAAGTCAGAAAAATCTGCACAATATTTTTTTATCCAAGGGGTGGTTGATGAGTCCTTCAATCAAAATGTATGAGTCAAATTTGTGGTTGTATGCTAACGTCCAAGTGCATTAGTTTACATATAAAAACAGCCAAAGTAACGGAAAATAGGGAAAAGGATTTCAAAGTTCATGCTCAATAATCCAGGTAAAAACAACAAAGTTAAGTCAGGTCCGCTGGACGGTTTCTTTTTTTGTTGAAGCGTTTCTTCTTTCATCCAAAGGACTTCATCAGTCTGAGGAGCCACAACAAAATCAGTCCCACGAGCAGCACACTCACATAGTGGGCCAACCAGTGTGATGGTGATATGATGGTTTTTGGAGTCCGCCCTCTCCCCTGTCGACTTCAGTGATTCAAAACATCAAAGTTCAAGCTCAATCACCCAGGTAAAAAAAAAATCTAACAAAGTTAGGTCCTCTGGACAATTTTTTTATTTTTTTTTAAACATTTCGTCCTTCATCCTGATGAATGTACTGATGAAGTCCTTTAGATGAAGGATGAAATGCTTCAACAACAACAACAAAAAAAAAAAAAACAACGTCCAGAGGTCCTGATTTAACTTTGTTGGAAGGCAAAGGATACACTTCCCAATACAGCAGTGAACAACTCATCAATTTATTTTATTTTACTTTATATTATTTTAGAATTGCAGTCAATTTTAAGACAAAAGAAGGCGAAGAAACATGTTTGTGTGAATCTCACACGTGCTGCCTGGGACCTTCTTAATTTGCAAAATGGTCTAATATCTTCACTTCACACTGTTGTTTTATGTACAGTATTTAAAATAACTGTGTATTTATTCATCTCGTACAGTGACACCCACAACCCGAAAAGGAATAAGACAGTAAAGATGATGGATGGACGGATGGATGGATGGATGGATGGATGGATGGATGGATCTTTGTTTTCAACCTTTAATTGACTTGTCATGAGATTAGCACCAGTCCTGATCTTTTGTCTATTCAGTCCAGTCTTTTAATATTAGATACAAACAATAAATCTGAGTAATCGTCAGTAAAATCAGCCTCTTCATAAAATGTGTTTGCCTCTTTAGAAACAAGCTCTCTGTTGTGCTTTTTCACTTTTACTACATGATTAACTGTTCTCTTGTATCAGAAAATAATAACGAGGTGCTGATGCTGTTGAGTGTAATAAACTCTAAATAATCAGAAAAGTTCAGATATTCAGTCTAACGTTAAATCAGTTTTTATGGGCGCATTTATACCCCGATCACGTCGCATCAGACTGTGTTCGGATCTGTTTGCTTGTTCATGTCTTTATTCTTTATTTCATTTTGAACTGTTAAAAATTTCAATAAAACCATAAACCAATAAAAAATTCCACCAAAATATTCTGTCCCTAAATTTACATACAAATTCTGAACCAAACCAATTTTGTTAAAACATTTAAATTAAATTAAAAACACAACAACACGAAGTGTAAACCGGGAAAAAGTGTGGGTAGAAGCACAAGCTTATTATACTTATACTTATTATAATGATCAAAATCTTTGTTATACATCCAAATCAAAGCAGCAGAATTTTTTCTATACAATTTTCTAAAACGTATCAAAGAATTCCAGCAAAATTGATAAACTCATAAAAATAAAAAAAATGAGGAAAAAATAACGATCAAATCTTATTTTATTTGTTTAGTAAATTATTTTTATACATTTTTTTACTTTAAAGAGTGAAAAACACAGCTGTAACTCCATACAACTG
>JARVGS010000761.1:27246320-27262097 GCA_031762315.1 Hypsolebias antenori | reverse complement strand
TATATATAAGGGGTTGTACAGTTTGTGTACAGCCAAGACTTCATTGGCATAGTGAATATGACAGTTATAGATTTAGGCAAAGTAGATAAACTAAACGTTCGTCATTGGGGCTAGATTAAATTTATTTCTCAATTTTCAAAACTTTGTTTACTTTCATTGCAGGTTTGGGTCAGACAAATCTCGGAGGAGTCGGGCTAACCTTAGGGTCTCTGTTGGCGACCTCCACAGCAGCACCGGCTGCTCCTGCCCCAAGCATTGGCCTGGGTGGAGTAGATTTCAGCACCTCCTCTGAGAATAAGAACAACACATCATCTGGAACCAGTGCACAGTACGTCCTGTTAGCTTATATGTACACGGCTCTTGAATTGCTACAACAAATAAAAGTACCAAACTTATGTAATTGTAAAAATGTCAAAATGTCATAGAGCCATTTATTGGTTCCCATCATGTTACTTTATCTGTAATCCTTTTTTTTCTCTTTCAGAGTAATAAAATAATTTCTCTCTTTCTCAGGGACAGTAAAGCTTTAAAAGATGAGAATCTGCCCCCGTGTATTTGCCAAGATGTTGAAAATTTTCAGTAAGTATTGGATGTGCACTACACTGTGCACTGATGAGGTTTGTCTTTGCTACCTGCAACAAAAATGTTCTTCCTTCATTTTCTTGCCTTCTTCTCTTTGTGCAGAAAATTTGTAAAGGAGCAGAAGCAGGTTCAGGAAGACATCAGCAGGATGTCATCGAAGGCCATTTCTAAAGTCCAAGATGACATCAAAAGCCTCAAGCAGCTTCTGTCTGTGTGCGCCAGCGGTCTGCAGCGCCAGGCTCTGGCTATAGACAAACTGAAGTTTGAGACTGCGCAGGTAAAATGATCCATAGATTCTATACAATACATGGTCCAATACATAAGTATAGGTGTTTTAAGTCCATCAGATATATATTATAAAGTGAATTTTATCTGTCTTATAAATGTACCTTTTAAACATGATAGAAAGGGCAGCGCTAAGAGTTAAGCTGACATTTCGTTTACAAAATTTTACAATCCTTTTATTGTCAAACTGATACAGTTTGTGTTTAAGGAACTGTGTATTGAAGCTGAGAGTCTTTAGGTTGAAGTGTCAGGCTTTGTATCCAGGCTGCCACATGCAGAGTTAACTATGTAATTGTAAGAGTTAAATAATTTTTATAGGAAATATCCCCTTTTCACGTCGGATCATAAATTCCACCACAGGGCCCATTTTTGTTGGCGTCAACCTTTTTTGCATCTGTGCATCATCTCATTTTTCTTTTTTAAGAACAAATAATTCTTCATATGTAATGAGAATTGTTTACAAGCTGACCATTCTTCTTTGCTTTTGTTTTTAAGGAGTTGAAGAACGCTGACATTGCACTGCGCACTCAGAAGACACCTCCTGGGCTCCAGCATGAAAACACAGCTCCATCTGAGTAAGTCTTGAGGAATGGTGTTTTTAGCTAATTGAAAATAACTATGAAGCACTGCACTTGACCTGTCAGTATGAAGTTGCTTAAAAATGTTTTTTTATAAAAAGTCATTTTATCAGGAACGTTTTAGAATCAGAGTAGAAGTCTTGTCGTATTAAGCCACATCCTGTTTTTGTTATCCTTCAAATATCAGCGAGTACCGGTAGTCTTTGAAAAAAATGTTTTTTCTTTTTTAAAGTTATTTTCGCAGCTTGGTGGACCAGTTTGAGGTGCAGTTGCAGCAGTACCGGCAGCAGATAGAAGAGCTGGAGAATCACCTGACAACGCAGAGCAGCGGCTCACACATCACCCCTCTGGGTAAGAACGTGCTCCTCTGATTTATGTTTCTTTAAATGTACAAACTATAGAACGTTTAAAACAGTTTGGCTGTTTTATTTTTCTAATATGTATGCTTTTACTGAATTTTCCGCCGTACACGTCGCACTGCCCTAAAAGTCGCATCAGCCCAAATTAGAGGATGACGTTTTTCAGGAGTCCTGCAGGTCACGGGATTCCGGCAGGACAGGAGTCAATTTTATTATAACTCACAGGATTGGGATGAGACAGGACGAAAAGTTAACAGGACCAGACAGGAGCAGGAACCAACAAATAAGACAATAAAATAAAATTTTGGACAGGCGCCACTATTTTGTAATTTTCTTTCAATAAGCTTCACTCTGGAATACCAGACTTGCAATTCTCCAGTCTGTAATGTGTTAAACATAAAGAGATATAAAAAGGAATGGGTAGAAATTTAAATCAAATTCAGTGTATTTCCTAAAGACTAAATGGAAGAAGAAAAAAAAACAGGAGCGGTACAGGAGTGAGAGTCTTTCTGAATAGGATTCATGCTACCAGGAGTGGGACAGGACAGCATATTTTTCTGTGGGACCAGGACAGGAGTGAAAATCCACTCCTGTGTCATCCTCTAGTCCAAATATGTTTAATAAAGTGGAACAATCCATAAATATGTTGCTTTGCCATGTAAGTCACATCTATTATGCTTCAACGCTGACAACCTGGAAATGTGGGCCGGTGTTGTGCCAAAAGTCGATTGGCTGCCAAATGGCAGCCGTGGGAGCATGTACGGGAGGATTTTAACATTAATTTAACAAGATTAACACTTAATAACAATTATTTGTTTGCTCAGAATTATAGTAAAGGTGTGTCTCAGTCTAGCTTTTACTTAATAAACGCACTTTGACGTCAAATCAGCTGCATTTTCAAAAGCCGGTGCCCAGAAACAGGACCGCGCAGAGGGCCACTCGTTGTGCATTTCATCAAAATTTAATAAGATAACCACCTAAAACAATTAATTTGTTTGCTCGACTTTATAGCGACGGTGTGTCAGTTGAACTTTTACTTAATGAATGCACATCAGTGGTCACATCAGCTGCATTTCACCGGGGGCGGCGCAGCGAAATGAAGCTGATGTGACGGTTGCTCCAAGCAGACGACTGTGGCAGGCTATGGCAAGACTATTGTCATTAACAGCCACTTTTACGTATTACATGACACAACAGCATGCCATACCCGTCAAGTGCCATCTTGCGGCTGAAAATGGCAGTGTTCAATATTTTCAGTCAGAATGAATGAAAACGGTCAGATCTCAGCCAGAAATTGGTTTATAAATATGGGAAAATCCATAAATACGTCACTTCGACGTATAAGTCGCAGGACATGCAAATTATGCGAAAAAACCCAACTTGTAGGCTGTAAAATACGGTACTGTAATTTGTATTTTAACACACTTCAAACATGCAAACGGTTTAAGACTGTGTTTTATTTCCAGATCTCACCCTAGCCATGCAGAAGTTATACCAAACATTCGTTGCGCAGGCTGCTCAGCTTCAGTCTGTCCACGAGAACGTTAAGGTCAGTCTAGTTTTTATACGTTTCATCAAATCGTTTGTTCTGTGTGCCAGCTTTATATCAATTTGTCTTTTTTGTGTCCTCTGCATCTTTAATGACTTTCACGATAGATTTTGAAGCACCAGTACCTTTCGTACCGCAGAGCCTTCCTGGAAGACTCCACGGACATCTTCGAGTCCAAACGGGCGTCTAACAGGAAGTGGCAGAGTGCGCCGCGGGTCACAACCGGGCCTGCCCCATTCTCCAGTGTACCCAACGCTGCAGCTGTTGCTATGGCAGCCACATTGACCCAGCAACAGCAGCCAACTCCAGGTCTGACTGCCTTCAAGTTGTAGAAAGTTCTCTGCCTCCTCGCCTTATTTACCGTCATAAATAAGGAAAAGGAGTTTTATTAAAATGAAGTTGTGAAAAGGACCGGATGATTGTTTTTAAACGTGTGATATTTTGGTAGCAAACAGTTGAAAAGGTGCCAAAACTGGATTATTCAAAACCGTTGAACAAAACATGTATATGATGATAAGCTTTCTGTTTTAATGTTACCAATTAGTGACGTTATAAACTTTTTGCTGTGATTTAGATATAGTGCTCAAACATACACTGATCAGTCCATATATTTTCCAGAACTGTAGATGTTTCATGTATTTAGAGGAGAGGACGGTATACTTTAACAGAATGTAACTCTCTGCTCTGACTTTAAGGTCTTTTCTGTTGGAGAGCTCTAATCTGTGAATCCAAATGACCTTCGTTTGAAGCACGTGGCTTGTTCAAGGTCAACACACAGTTTAGAGAAACCTTTCTCTAAATAAATAATTGTAAATACTTTAACCAAGTTGAACTTGCGCTGAAAACCAACTGGACTCAGTGTGTTAAGTTTAATAAAATTGAACATTTATTAGTGAATTATCTTAGTTATATTCAAATTTTATAATTAACAAAGCCTAAATTATATTCCTTATTAATATGTTTACAATGAAATATGAAGCGTTACAGTTTTAGGATTCTAGGAGTTTTTGCTTTGGTAACTGGTCCATTTTCCTGGTTCATCTGTCTTTTTGCTCGTTGGACATAAACCAGTAAAACCTTAATCCAGCATACCGGTAATTGAACTGGACATGTGGTAAAGTCTGACAGGTGTCACTTGACAAACTCGTTTTGAGTCTAGTTTAATTTACTAATTCCTGCTGCTTCCTTTTTACAACACTTTTTTTTAATGTGCTCAGACTGTTGGCAAAGGAAAAATCTGTGAAGATGCTCTCACCTTTGATCGTATCGCAGGAAGCATGGGAGCATTTTTTTTAAATAATCGCATTTATTATAACAGATCCATTACTTTTGTCTTTTTACACAAAAACAAACAAGCCGTGTAACCACAGCTAAAGGTACAGTCAACAACTCTAGTGCCTGCTTCATGTAGATATTTTAGTTGCTGCTGCATTTTACATTTTATGACAAACCAATTCAGTATCCATTTGTTTTTGTTCTTTAAATTGCGAGTGTACTTGTCATCCAGTTACAGTTTTAACATGTTCCTAGTGATTTTGGACTCGTAGCTCTTCATAAAGTTTAACACCAGAGATGCATGAAAAACGTTTTCTGTGTGAATCATTTATAAAATTTGGTCTCTATTGACATAAAGTTTCTACAAAGTGACACGCTTCATTCATTTCTACGCACAGTCACAAGTTGTATTTATTTACCTATTTATTTTGACTGTGCGTGACTTTGCGCTGGCCTGAGATCAGTGTTAAAGCAGATATGACATTAAATGGGCAGCTGGCTGACACTTCCTCTTCTAGATAGATGGTGTCGACCTGGATTGTTAGGCAGAAGACAAAGTGCCAGACTCAGGACTGAAAATATAAAGCAACTGCCTGAACTTGAAGACTTTGATCACATTGCATATCCAAATGACGTACAGTATTATGAAAAAGGCCTTTACATTTTTAGTTTAGTAAACGTCCAATCCAGATTTTCTTGTCCTTTTTTTAAATGATCACAGTCAGTAGAGCTTTGGGGTTAATGGTCTCAGTGTTTTTTTAATTTTATTTTTTTAATTTTTTTGGCTGCTTTCTCACTCATTTTCAGTTTGATCATTTTCTAGAGAACTTTTTAAAAATTATTATTATTTGTTAATCTACATTAATCTGAACTAGGAGTGATTCAGCACTAAAAAGGCTCCTAAACTCAAAGACGAAGCAGTGATGTATTGACAAATAACATACAATTTACCATAGTTAAAAAAAAAAAATCTATCTTTAGTCACTTTTAGCAGTTTGCCACGCAGACATTCTATAACTTGTTCCCACTTCTTTAGTTGAATCTGTAAAAAAAAAAAAAAAAGCAATATAATATATACATAAACTATAACAGTTGAACAGACAGAAAGTGGTTTATTAGCATCAACAAGGTCATTCACTAAGAGCTCTTAAGATGATATAAAAAAAAAAATAGTTCCTAGCATTCTTTAAATTATACTTACCAAAGCAAAAGTCGTCATTGAACATGGTATGACATGAGAGTAAGCTACTTCTGCTGTCTTTATGGCGTTATTTAGTTTTTTAAGGAACATTTGTGTAATTTAACCAAGCAAGTTAAACTAAAAAAAAAAAAGTTTGGATGCTAGATTGTTTTTTATGCCCTTCACGTTTTATTTACTTGTTTTTTTCACCACCATCTACTTGTCAGTGTTCCACACGCTTCAATAGACCGTCATGTTTTGGGACAAGGGTTGGACAGAAAAGGAGTGTAAAAGCAAATTCCAAAGAAAAACGTGAAAAGAAAAAGTAGAAATCCATCGATCATGACCAAGTCAGGCTTGAATCAAAGTTTAAAGGAAACAGGAGTGGTTAAAAACTTTTGCACAGTGCTGTGCGTCACAGGGACTCCATGTCGGTGCTGAATGTTAAAGTGGGTTTGGTTGGTCCATTTGCAACAAGGCCACTCCACTGTTAATGTCCCCTCAGGGCTTCCGTTGGTGTAACAGTGTCAGCCCCGTTGATGTTCAGTTCATTTCGGTGACTGTGGAATAAAAGTGTTCTTTACGCGTTATCGTTATACGGTACTCTCAATAGACTTGAACACTTTTCAGTTTTTTAGGTAGTATTTTTGCTGGTCTGTCCTGATTCTGAGTCTGTTGATCAGTTTTATGGTAGTTCTGAAGATAATTGATGCTGCTCGTACTGGTCCACGTGTGCCATTAGTGCCAGATGAAACAGTGGTCATATTGGAAGGGTAATTTGTCTATTTTAGAATATGCTGTTGCTTATAGAACAGTGGGACTCAGAATAATGATTAAAATCATAAATCATCCAAGCTAATGAATGGAAACGTTACTTTTTGTGGTTCTAGTGGCGTTTGGTGGAGCCATCTCAGTTCATTCACTTGGAGTAAAGTCACTTTATGAAAAGAAAAACCTGTGAACATCTCTTTCCTTAAAAAACACTACATGTAGTCATTTTTTTAGTTTGGGATTCCACAGAACTCTTAACAAATCTCTGCTTGTCCAGAATTTTCAGTTTTGGTTGAACTATAATATTGTCTTCCACATTTCTAGTTATACCTGGCAGAGAAACACTTGCAGTACATCCCCTTTGATGGTCGGTCAGCCTTATTACTGTATTATTCTGTGTATCAGTGCTATGTAAATGCTGTATTCTTGAATGCCATCAGAACAGAGGGAGTAATCCCATATACCTCCTTTTTTACAAAGTAAAGGAATAAATGTGAAATTTTATTTTATTTATAACAGGCACATTATTGTTTTATAAATGTGTCCACAGTTTATTCATTGGGTTATTTTTAAAAGAGTCATGATTCACATGTGGGTTCAGGTTTTTACTTTTGTTCAGTTTTGGCGCAACAGTTTCAAAATAAGCCTGATTAATAGGCAACTTTTATTCTGGTGTTTTTAGCTATTGACGTAAGATACTGTCGTGAACGTTTGCTTTCTCTCTTAATCATTTGCATACTTTTTTTCTTTATTTTGTTGCCTCTCTTATGAGTTTATTTGTTTATGGTATTCAAAGGTTTTTGATACATTTTGGCACAAGCAACGTGAAAACTAAATGTCAATGGTTCCCAACTCTGGTCCTTGAGGAACACCATCCTTTATGTTTTAGTTGTTCCCCTGCTTTGACACAACTGATGTGAGTAAATTGGTGATTTACAGGCTCCTGCAGAACTTGAGGAAGTGATTAAATCACTGAATCAGATGTGTTGGAGCAGAGAAACAAGTAAAACATGCAGGACGGTGCTCCTCAAGGACCAGAGTTGGGAATCCTTGAGAATCATAAGTCAGGCTTGAACAAACACAAATTGGAACCCGTTAATATTTTTGATCTAAGTGGCTTTTTAAATTATTATTATTATTGAAATGACCTCAACCACCAATACTCTAGCTGTCAATATAATGAAGAGTACACTGGTAAAAATAGTTTAAACAAGCTTTTCTATAGTGTTTTCTTTTTCTTTTTCTTTTTTATATGACCAAGTTACACTGAAGCGCAATCACAAATACCAGTTAGCTTCATCTTTTTTTTTTTCTTTTGCCAAAATATTGAGTGATTAATGTGTGTTACGGTGTGAGAATAATGGTGTGCCTTTTAAGCTCTATACAATACAGGTGTGCATTTTTTGTGGGGAGGCTGTGCTAGTTCGTTCATTCTCAGAAAGCTTGAACATTTGGAAACTTGTCAAATGCAGTAGCAGTTAGCCAACAACAGCTGTTATTCTGTTCTTTGTTTGTGTTTTTCTTATGTAAGTGGAATTGCAAATGAATTGACAATAAATCAGTTTTTAAACAGAGAAACACTTGTCCTGGTTTCTTTTTGACCGACTATGAATAATGGAAAAATTTGACTTTTACCAAATCTAATCAAATTGTGGACAGAAGGGCATAGATGGGAATCATTTTTATTTTTTTTTAAAGACAAGTTTCTGAATGAAAGAACTAGCAAATATTCCCCAGTAAGCAGCAACCAGCAGCTTGATTGGAATACACTAAAAACTTGTATACGTTCAAATAAAGTACCTATGCTGTATACAGCAGGTGCAAAACATATTTTTAATAACACTTAAAATTGTAAGGGATAGTTATTTTTCCTGCTGCTGTATTTATGTGTTCCTGTAAAGCACAGTGGCTATGGTAAACAATAGTATTCATTTATATGTTTTCATATCTTGAATAAGATAGTTGTGGAAAAACAGATCAGATTAGTAAAACATGCTTTTTTTGTGCCTTAGGGACCCATGTGCCCTTGGGCGCAGGGTTTGGAAACCCCTTTGCAAGCGCTAGCTTGGGCTCTTCTACCCTGTTAGGTACTACCTCTACCTCTTGTAATATATATTGGTTCCTTTACATCATTGCGTAGCCTTTAAGCCCAGGCAGCTGTTGGTGTAGGGTTTTGGACCCCTCGTGTAAAAGTATTCTGTAGATTGCTTGTGAATGGTGCCGTCACAGAAGCCGTTCCCTCCCCTTTCCCCCATTTGTCTTCCATGCAAGTGGTAAAGTGCACTCACACCCAAGTCCTGAGCAAACATTTGCTATGACATGAATAACTTCTTAATTCTGAGAGGAGTTTGGTGGAAACATTTCACCAGTTTGATACAAATAAAATTTGGCGTTGGGAGCAGGTGGTTTGAGCGCACGGCGTGTTCCTTTGTCGGTGGCGTGTTTGGTGAAACCTTTGGCTTTTTCCTCCCCTTGGCTCTTGCTTTGCTCGCTGATACAAGCTAAAGCTGTTTTTGTAAGGGGGTTTTAGTGTTTTGCTTGCTCGTGCCTGCCTGAAGCGCCGCTCCTTGTGTTCTCAGAGCGTTCGCTGGAGCTCTGACTTTCGTGTCGCTCTCTCGCACAGGTTTTGGTGGCGGGCCAGGATTTGTTGGGGTGGGGACTGGGGGTTCTTTCGGCTTCTCCTCCACCAATAAGCCCGCGGGAGGCAGTTTGAGTGCAGGTACTAAAAGCTACATATATCATCCAGTTAAGATTATTTAACAAATCTGTGTCTTATCAGCTTTTTTCTGTGAAAACTTTGTCATTGGTTTGACCTTGTGGTTTTGTCCTTCTTCTCTAGGTTTCGGTAGCAGCAGCAGCAGCTCTGGCTTTAACTTCAGCAACCCCGGCATCAACCAGTCCGCAGGCCTGACCTTTGGTGTGTCTAACCAACCCACTGCTGGCTTTGCCACAGGAGTTCCCCTTCTCCAGCTGAAGAAGCCCCCTGCTGGTAATAAAAGGGGCAAGAGATAGAAATGGAGGACAAAAAAAAAAAACGTGTGACAGAACAACTGACCAGCTAGGCGTTTGTAGCAAGTAAGGTCTGATTTTGCAAATGAGCAGAGACATTTTAAAATGATTATAATCCGATTACAGAAGAAGAAATGTGTTGAAAGATGCCAGGGATGTGATTGGATCTATCATGAGACGAGCTAACTAAAATCCTATTGATCATTATGCGTTATAGTTATCTCACTTTAAGGTCCACATTACCCTAATTCAGTTTTTCTGGTTATATTCAATGGATTTCAGTAAGACGGCTAGATTTTTTTTTGTTCATGCTCAGTTTGACCTAGACAGGAAGTGGAACGGTCCTTTACGCTTATGACTCACCATCTAAGCAGTAGTCAACGTTCAGGTAGTGTCTCGCTGGTCTGTGACTAGTTAATGACTCCAAATTCACTCAATGCTGAAAGAAGACGCAAGTTTTTACTTGCAGTCTCGCTGGATTTATGTTTCCCATCAAGTGACCAGCAAAGCCGCGAGGGTTGAGTTTTGAAAACCACGGCTAATTTTGTGCGCACGGCTTGCAAAACTGTATTCTAGGCCATGCGCATTATTAAATCAGCCGATTTGATCTGCAGCTTCTTGTTAAAACCTGGACGTGTTTTCAGTCAGAGGTTATTAAAATACAGCTATTGAGACAGCCATGATGAGAGAGCGAGAGTGTTTGTGGCACAATAAAAAAAAAAAAATTACAATTCAAGGTAGGGATGCACAATATTATCGGCATGGTATCTGTATCAGCCGATATGAACAATAAAATTAAATATCGGACATAGGGCCATTCCATCACCGGTATAAAAAGCTTCTGTTTTAAGTTAACTTTTAATTTAAGAAGCTCTCAAGTATTTCTATTAACGTATTACTACTCATACGCTTTTCACGTGTCACTCGTGAACAAGTTGTTTAGATTTGTGAAAAATTACAAATTTGCACTGTTCGAGTGTTGTCATGGTGTTAGAGAGTAAATGTCATGAATAAACTTTACATTAAACATTATCCAAGTTGAAGTGTTACATCATTTTCAGCATCTGCGTTTGGTAGCAGACCAAACTGACAAAGTCCATGCAGAATAATGTATGTTAATTCCACAGCAAAGAAAGCTATGTAGGTCTATGGGAAAAATATTGATATTGATATCGGTTATTGCCCAAATAAGTTTTAACATATCGGATATCGGCCAAAAATCCAATATTGTGCATCCCTAATTCAAGGTATAATTCTGCAAGCCTCTGCAACTCAAGCAAGGAAATTGGGGAACCCTAATGTCTCGAGTCATTCTGGAGAACCCCTCATGAACGCAGTTGGCCAACCTGTCACCAGCTGTTGCAGACCAGTGAGATCAAGGTGATGCCCAGCAGATCAGCTCACATACGAAGAAAGATTTATTTAATTTCAAGCAGGATTCAGCTCATAATTGCGCAATGTGTCTTCAGTAGTGTCGAAGTGCTTTACGGATCGTCTGGCAAAGCCCAGCAAATTCAATTACAAACCATTTAGTTGTTTGTATTGTACAAAATAAACTTATTTTTGGGCCTTGAAATGTCTGATTAGTTCTTGTTACATAAATTCTGTCAACCGCAGAACTTTATTGCAAATTTCTCAAAGAACGACTTTGCTCAAGTCATTTTTCAGAGAAAGAATTAATAAAAAGGAGAAGCAGCTTAAGGAATAGAGTTTAGAAACAGTGTAGTGTACATTTAAAAGTATAATCGGATTGCAGACAGAGGGGCAAGACTCCAGGATGGGTTTTGGGGGGGGAGCGCAGGTTTTATTTTTGTATTAAGTAAAAAGAGAAACAGAAAAGACGAGATTCAGGAAAAGTACACGGAGACGAACGTCTGTGGATTTTCTATTGTCAAGTCTACGTAATGTGTTTTGATGAACGTCCATTTTTATTGTTTAATAGTTTCTTTTAGACATTTGTTTATGCTTGTGCACCACTATAATGTAAGAACTTAGAGGGTGGGGGGATCATTTGCTTTGAATTCCACAACCCGCTGTATGTGTCAATTAAAACATTTTACAAGCGTCTGCTCAGTTTATACATGTTCTCAAACAAATTTGCACTATCCAGTGTACGTGACCTGATAGTGAATGTGTGAATGTGTACTTGTGCCTGTCTGTCATGCTTTTTTGAGCATTGGGTGTGGAATATTGTTATTTTTTTATTATTATTCATGTCACTTTGGTTCCCAAATACTCATAGCTGTACTGTTTTCTAATCACACTCTGTGAATTCTGTATTTTCAAGAAGCTGTTTAGTAAAAAACAAAAAAAAAGTGCCTATTCATGGGTCTGTTTATTGTATCAGATTATTAAAATGTGTTGACAAAGTTTTTTCAGATTTTTTTTTGTCACTACACAATATATACATTCTTTTAGACAGATAATCTGGAAAACATTTCTTATGTGGATAAGTTGTAGCACAGCTAGCATGCTTGTCTATATATAGATTGCTTCTAGAAGTAGAAGTCATACTTTTTGTCAGTTGGCTCTTGCAGGAAAATATTTCTTAGCTTAAAATATGTATCGAATGTTTTATGTTCGCTTGTTTGAGTCTTTAAGGTTCAGTCTAGTTCAGGAAGTGCAAACAATGACAAGGCAACAAAACAATGCTGGCCTATCTTAGTCCAAAAATTACATGCCCAACAAGTTTAAGTAAATTCATCATTATCAAAGTTCATGCTCAATAATCCAAGAGAAAAAAATCAGGTCATCTGGACGGTTTCTTTTTTGTTGTTGAGACAGTTTGCCTTTTATCCAAAGGACTTCATCAATCAGAGGAGCCACAAACAAACTCAGGCCCACAAGCAGCAAACTCCCACAGTGGACCAACTAGTTTACTGGTGATAAAATGGTTTCTGTGGCCTGCTCTCTCCCCCGTCGACTCCTCTGAGGCAGCCATGGTGAAAGTGGTTCAAAACATCAAAAGTTCATGCTCAATAATCCAGGAAAAAAAAATCCTGTATTTCCCAGTACTCCATACTGTTTAAGTATCGCTGTTTAAGTCCACTTTTGGCCATTGTGCCAAATCTTGCATGTTTTAGTGCTATACCCAATTAGATTGTTATAGTGCATATAAACATTCAAATAACTACATAGAAACTGTGACCCAACTTGAGAACAAGGAGAAGATGATGGCTGGATGGAACTACTGTACTGTATATAGAAAATATTATTTTGGAGACTGCAGAGGAATTTGGTGCTTTGACAATGGCCATATGAAAAAAAAACATACTGCTCCTGTAAAATGTGTATTTTGAGCTTTACCCAGTCATTGGCATGTAAGATATAAATGTTTTGGACTTTTATTGATTCATTTGAATCTTGTAATTAAGCATTAGCCAACTTCTGTGAGAAAAAAAAAAAGAAGTAGGTTTGTAAGTTTTAATGGATAACAAATATTTAAATGTAGTTGAAGGGAAACTCATAAAAAAGTAAAAGTAGGGACTGAAACAAAACTTGACCAGGTGGGGGCGGTAACTGCAACATTGTAACAAATCGTAGAAGAAGAACGCTGGTTGCTAGGCAACGTAAAAGCGCTCCGCCGTGCTAGAAATAAACATTTGGTGTTGTCAACTTAGCATTTACTTTAGACTTTACAGTATTTACCACAGTTTGACTATTCGAGGTCTTCATTCTTCGGGTGTGGTAAAGGTACAGTTGTATTTAATGTCATGAAGTTATTTTGTTTTTTAGCTTTAGCTTTGTTTGTTAAACGAGCAACATATTTAGTGAAAAATGAGAGTTGCACTTAAGGTTGCCCTAAAGTACTTGAGCAAATAATACCTAATATGCTGGCCAACAGACATTTTTAGCACAGTTTTATATAAAATAATGTACATAAAGTATCTGCTTTATTTATTTTTACATTAAATATTTAGCTCTTGTGGACTTTTAACTTACTATTCCTTCCCAAAGTTACTTGAAAAAATTAGTGGGTACATAAAAAAATAAATAAACCAACAGATGTATCAGAATTTAGGGATCTTTTTGTTGTTTTCACTTCCATTGACATTTTATTTGTTCTGTATAGTCTTCAGCTGGACTATTTTGCAGCGTGTGCACCGTCATGCCGCCTCCAGACACTTTCTACTGCGCCCAGCAAATCAACATTCCTCCTAAGCTGCCAGACATCCTCAAAAACTTCACCAAGGCAGCCATCCGAACACAACCCAAGGATTTGCTGGTGTGGAGTGCAGCGTAAGTGATGCTTCAGGTGAACAATAGGAATGCGTTTATCGTGTTATTCTAATCTTCATCACTGAAATAATGGCTACCACAATAAGGTCTCGTGGGGAAACCACTGCATGAAGAAGCAGCCCCCGTCCACGTGTGAATGATTTTCTTTTTGCATTGATTGGCTGTAATTAGATCCCAAAGGCTTCATGCTAATGCTGTGGTTAAACCATCTGACTCTCTAACAAAGAAAAAACATGATCTTGACTGTACTAATTAAACAGCACAGAATGTTTTATACCTCTAAGCATTGTCTTATAATTTGCTATTGTAATAATCATTTTTGTTTTGTGCTGCTTTCAGCAGTAGACTATAAACATTAAATTGCAATTTATCCCTGATGACAAAAAAGTAATACCAAATTTAATTTCTTAGAAAATTATTGTTGAAATAAAGCAAACAGGAAACTTGTAAAAAAAAAAAAACAACAGCAAATCTTATCAAACTAATCCAAGTGCAAGGCTTAGCACAGCTGTTAATAACATCTGTGTGCTTACGCTGTAAATGCATCAACCCTTAGGTATTTCAATGCACTGGCTAAAGGAGAGTGTCTCCCTGTCAAAGAGAGGCTGGAGATGAATGTTGCCACAAAGGCAGGCACTGAACTGACTCCAGGTCTGCTGAAGATCCTCCACCAGCAGGTCAGCAGACTTCTAAACACACATGATCATTGCTTATGGATATTTTCAACATGCTGCAAGTGAAAGAACTTATTCCAATGTAATTTTTAGAATTAAATGCGATGTGATTTGCCAGTTTCTACCTTCAAGTCTCTTCTTCCTCTCACAATCATAGCTTTCCCCAATGCAACCTTGCAGCAGGGAGGAGCTGCAGACAAAATGGAAGAGTCTGTGTCTTCCCGTGGAGCAGCTGGAGAGCCTGCTGTCGTTGGGCAGCTTTAGCACAGAAATCGACTGGATGGAGTTTTTTGCCCTGGGCTGTGGCGCTTTGGGGACGGTGAGATGTTCCATATGGTCAGATGTAAATCCTAATAACACTTTTTCATCTAAAGGCCAGACACAGCTGGAAAACCGTATACTGCATTTGTTCTGCTCTCCTAAGGTGCAGACTAGAGCCAGGCAGCTTTTGTTCAGACTTCTCTGTTGGGTTCTCCACGCTCCTGCAAGAATAATTGTATACGTCGCTTTCTTACTGTTATGTAGATTTTTGTTGGGCACGTTATGTCAGGGTTTTGGTCCAGTAAATTAAACTGCAGGAGCAAACATTTTTTTTAAAGCATGAAGTGTCTGAAAAAGGCAGTGCTGTGTTCAGGGCTGCTGAATACTAACCACATGAGGGCAGCCTTGATCCACTTGGGAAGGTGTTTCTGTCTCGTTTGTATACAATATGTACAAAATGCATAGTTTTCTGTTGTGCTTCTCCAAATTCAGACCCTTTTGAGTTCTCTGAAATTCGCCTGTGAGATCCTGACAAACGATGAGGAAGGTGGTCCTGCCAGGATCCCGTTTGACACCTTTGCTAAACTTTACACCTGCTTGGCTCGCATAGATGGGGACATGAGACAAGACTACATTGACAACTTCCTCAACAATCTGCAACATCAAGCGTATGTATTGTTTTGGTGTGGGAGTTGTGTGCATCTCCTTAAAGGTATTGTCTATCAGTTTTGCAATTGGAACGGTGGATGTGATGGTCAAACTGTAGCTAACATCACACATTTTACCAACAAACTTGCGTCAGTGCTCTTTTTTTTTCTCTATCCGTCCATACGTTTGTTAAAATTGTTGTTAAAAATCCTGATGTTATTTTTGATCAGCACATGTCTTTTATCCTCCACATTAAAAACGTTACTAGAACCTCCTTCTTCCACCTGCGAAATATCACTAAAATTAGAAACATCTAAAAATGATGCAGAAAAACTGGTTCATGCATTTGTCACGTCTAGACTGGACT
>JARVGS010000761.1:27096584-27111033 GCA_031762315.1 Hypsolebias antenori | reverse complement strand
TTTAAAAGCCATTACGGCTGCCATGTGCTTTCGGTTTCGAGTTACGGCTGAAAATCCGGACTTACGGCGCCATGTGGACGGCGTTCCGAGTTACGGCAAAATCGACCTACGAACCGGTCCTTAGGTCCGGAACCCGTTCGTAACTCGAGGACAGCCTGTATTCTGTTTTTTTGTACTTCATTTTGTATGTTGCCTGTTTTTCTCTGTTTGTACAACACTTTGGTTGGCCTTGTTGCTGTTTTAAGTGCTCTATAAATAAAATGTTATGGTATGGTATGGTAAAATTTGTTTATAAATATGGGAAAAATATTCATATTTAAGTCACTTTGGCATATAAGTCACAGGACATGCAAATTATGCAAAAAAAAAAAAAAACTACGACTTTTAGGCCAAAAAATACAGTATATTTCTATTTCCAGTTCAGTAAGGATGCCTTTAAGTGTATTTTACACACCTGGGATTTGTTTCTTTTGTCAGTTGAATAAAAAGTGCTGCTTTTGCAACCGAATCCAGCCTGTTTGTTTTTTTTGTTTTCTCTTAATCATTTGTCGTTTTGCCAAAGACAGCATGACTGCAGTCATAAATCATTTGTTTGTTGCTGCGCTGCTTTGGAAGCTGCAGCTGCGCGCCTCATAAATAACCTGCGTTTCCACTAAAACTGTTGTCTGGCTGGGAACATCCTCGAAAACAGACCAGTTTGAACGATCCACCGTTCGGGATAAAGGTCAAAGTGGTGAACGCAAATGAATGTGCAGGTAGTAAGAGTTGGAGACAAATGTGGATAGAATAAAATGTGCACTAACCTGTAATCTCATACTGTTACATTCTGTCTGAAGGAAGGAACAAGTAACAACATGCTTCTAAAACATCCTGTGAAGCTGGTGAGGAGGAGGAAAAGAGGTTTAGGTGCTGAAGTGACCTTTTCTCTCTTTCCTGAATCTGCCTAGGAGTGATTGTGTGTCTAAGTGTTTGCGTGTGTGTGAGTGTGATTAATACTTGAGGGGACGCTGTGGCATTTGATTTGGCAGGGTGTGGCTGGGGCGATGCTGACTCAGCACGCACATAAATCCTTCTGAGTGCCACAATGAAGCGATGATGAACAGCACCGCTGACCCTGACTGCAGAACCAAAATGAGCCGTGCAGTGTAAACACACACACACACACACACACACACACACATGTAAACTGTTTAATGAATGGCCTGTCTGATAGACAGGGTTGAACTTGGTACAGCACAACATTTTGTTTCCACAAATCACATTATTTAAAGCCATCAAAGATCCACACGGTGAATTGAAAAATATATTTTTAATACAGCTCAATATTAAAACAACACAAACATATATTATTTAAATGAACTGATTCTTCTTTTAATTATTTTTTTAAACGTGTATGACCACTCCTCTCCACCAGGGGGTGCTGCAGCACCCCTCATGCTCCTATTTTCTTTGGCCTTTCTTTAGGATTTATTTGTTTATCGCTTCATCAGGCTGGACTGTGCAGCGTTGATGACCAGGTGTCTCCGTTCTGCTTCCTGCTGTCAGGTTTTAACCCAACCGGGCTCTTCCCCCCCGGCAGTCATTCAGCATCTTCAGGCCACGGCAGCCTGTTTGTCATCCCTGTGATTTATTCGAAGCTGCAGCGGGGGGAGAAAAAGATCAATACTTTCTTCAAAGAAAAATGTGTTTGCATCAAGCCTCAAAAATGGAGGAAAAAGAGGAGTTCACCTCAAGTTCAGAGAGTGGAAACTGAATCCATTTTCACAAGATTTAAAATTAAAAACCCTAAAATTTGGAAACGGTCGGCTCTAATTCAGAATCCGCCACAGAAGGCAGAGCTGCAAACGTGCTGCACCAACACCAGTCGCTCTGCTTCTGTTACAGCTGCTGCTGCACAGATTTTAACCACGGTGGAGCCGTTTTGCTAAAAATAAGTTAACAGACTTGAACCGAGAGTCAAAGAATCCTAAAAGCAAGACTAAAATAATAAAACGCGACAAAGCCGTATCGTTTGGTGTCTTCTGCTGATAGTCCTCCTCACTTGCATTTATTTGTAAAACGAGCCTATTTGCAACTGAAGCTTTTGTCTAAAGTTGTTTTTTTTATTACTTTGAACACATGATTCACACTTTTATTACCTCCAATAGTGCAAGTTCTCTGTATGTTGGCTTTAGCCAGTCCGGCCTGTCACGACTGCAGCTGCTGCAGAAAGCTGCAGCTCGTCTTTTAACATGAACAAAGAAGCGTGAGCTCTCCGGTGCGGCTTCCCCTCATTTGTTTTGGGATTGTTTTATTGATGCTCTGCATCGGTCCTGTCCTGAATGGACAGGCTCCTGCAGCCCTTTTTATTTATTGATTTTTTTATTTTTAAATTTTAATATAAAGCTTTTGGTTGTCCCACAGTTTGGGTTGGTCCACAGAGGTGATCGGATCTTTTCAGAACCAGCTGCCTCCTCATATCAGACAAGCCACAACTCTTGCTGTTTAAAGTTTGTCTTAAAACACATTTGTACTCACTGGCTTTTAATACAGCATGAGAGTTGACATTGTTTGCTTATTTTTATTGGTTTTATTCTTTGTCTTAAATTTTTTTTGACGTTTTTATTCTCGTATGTTTTCATGGTTTCCTGTTTTCGTATTTTCTTACTATCTGTGTTTTGCACAACACTTTGGCCAACAACAGTTGGTTTTAAATGTGCGATATAAATGAAACTTATTAAATTTATTTGTGTTTAAATTCTTAAAGGGGGGGGGGGGTCAGTTCTCACATCTGTTTGGCAAAATCAGCATCAGATGCATTTATTTCTTGTTTATTCCACGATCAAAAGCACCAAACAGAATAATAAAGATAACTCTTCACAAATGTGATGAGAACAACATGAGAACAGTTGTTCTCCATCAGCTTCTAAACAACTATTCTCACCCACAGGGAGGGTTTGACTGAATGTTTGGACGTTATAGTCGGAGTTCTTTGATCAAAAATAAACTAAAGCCGGGAAGAAAATTTTTTGTGTTATTGGGTCTCAGAGTTGTGATTAGCTGCTGAAAAGAAACTGTAGGGTGAATCCAGTTTCACCACACATTGCATTGGTGACCCAGACTGGGACTGTGGACTTCACTGAATGGTGCGAGTCTTCCTTTTTAAAGTTAAACGTTTCTAAGACAAAGGGGACGGTCATTGGTTTTTAGAAAAGACTCTTCAGTTGCAGCTCCTGTGGTCATTAACGGTGAAGCTGTCGAGGTGGTGCATCAATATAAATATCTGGGAACTGTTCTGGATGACAAACTGACCTTTGACCCCAATGTGAACTCACTTTGTAAGAAGGCCCACCAGAGAATGCATTTTTATCAGAAGATATGTGGTTTTAATGTTGATTCTACTTTAATGAGAATGTTTTATTGAGTCTTTGAACTTTTACCCTGTGTTGGTTTGGACTTTTGATACGACAAACTCTTGGAGATTGTCAGGATGCGCAGCAAAACTGCTGGCATAGATGAACCTCACTGACCTACACAAGGTGAGGTCAGTGAACAAGTTCAGGCTGATTCTGGCAGATCATGATCATCCATTCCATGGTGAGTTCAGGTTGTTTCCATCTGACGCAGGTATCTGCTGCCCAGACGTAGGAGGACAGTATGCTCTGTTGGGGTGACTCTCAGCTACTACCACACCACATTTTATCTCAATTTCTTTAAAACTAACAGATTTACAACCAATTTTGTGTTTGCGTAGATGACTAATTGTGGCGTCCTCAAATCAAGTTGACTAAATGTTCGTCAGTTGCAGATGGACATACAGATTACTTTGATATATCTGTCCACTGTTCAATGAAATATTTTGCTAACAGACAAACAAGCAATTAAACCTCTGCTAGCATTTTATGGAATCAGGCAACAGTTTTATCAAATACCTCAGCAGGAACGTTGCTCATTATCTTTGTTTACTTTAGCTTATGTCTTTAGATGGGAAATTCTTTTACAAAAAAAGTAAAAAAAAATAAAAATCACTTCTTAGAATCCCAGTAAACCGCGGAACAAAAACGACATCTGTGAACGAACATAAATGTCAAAAGCAAAGCTGTACTCATTTCACCTGCAGAAAGTTAGAGCGCTCTTCTGCACCCAGATGCTAAGATATCCAGAGCCTGCGAGGGGCTCATTGATGAATTATAGATTAATATAAATGAGAGGGAGTTGCTGCACTTTCCTAAACAAGTGCAAAATTCAACATATTTAGAGTTAGATGTTTTGATGTTCTAAAACCCTGCTGAGAAGATAATTTGTTGGAAGGCTGGGAAAACAAAATAACGAGTATCAGGTTTGAGGTTTTTTCCACCGACAGACATGCAAAACCCATTTTAAGGCATGTGCAAAAACAGAAGTAACACGAGTGTGGAAACCAAGAGCTTAGTAGCCATCTTGAACTAAAAAAAGGGAATTCTTCAATGAATGCTGCAGCTTTTTTTTTTTATATATTCTTTCTTTGGCACTGAATGGTGAGAAACAAGTGGAACACGTCCTCCAGGACAGACCCGAGCCACGTGCTGATCACTGCACAGCCTAATAAACCTGTATTACACAGCTTTTCCAATATAGCAATATTCACCTGAGGGGCAGAGGCAGTAATGTATTCCTGCACGGCATTCCCTCATGCGCCACAAACTCCTGGTGCTTCATCATGACCATAATGGCTGATTTGATTTAAAGGGATCCAATTACTCTCAACAATGGAGTGATTTGATTGTTTACTGACGGAGAAGGGAGAGTGTTATTGAAGAAAAATTGGAGGTAATTGTTTCAGGGAGACGCACGGAAAGATGAAACAGCTCGATTGCTTGTGGCTTCTGACCGTCGTAGTGCTTAATGATATCCAGAACATGTGGATACAACTCTCTACTTGTTCAGTGGAAATATTACCCCTCTCTTTGCTTGTCCAGACTCTAACCTGTGTTGGCCCAACAGTGTTGATGATAACTGACAACTCCCTGAACAAAGGGTTCATCCCATCGTATTTTAAAACAGCAGAAGCGACCCCTCTCTTAAAGAAACCTAATCTTGATTCCAACTCCTTTTTCAACTTTCATCCCATCTCTAAACTGCCTTTTCCCAGTAAATTTCTAGAAAAAGTTGTAGAAACTCAACTCAGATCCTGGTTCTGTCACTTACAGATCTCTGATCCCTTTCAGTCTGACTTTCTAAAACACAATTTCACTGAAATTGTTTTGGTAAAAGTCCACAACGATCAGTTAATGGCTGCTGAAAAAGGAAAATGCTCTGTGTTAGTTCTGTTAGATCTTAGTGCCACCTTTGATACCACTGACCACACAAACTTATTAAATAGGCTGAAGGTTCTGGCTGGTCTTTCTGGCTCAGCTTTGGACTGGCTCACATCGCACCTATCTCACTGAACTTTCTGCATCAGGACAGACAGGTGACTATGCTCCCTTAACTTGTGGAGTGCCACAAGGCTCAGTTCTGGATCCACTTTTGTTTTCATTTTATATTTTCCCACTTGCCAGCATTATTCAGTCCTTTTCTGATATTTCCCATCATATTTATGCTGATGACAATCAATAGTATTTTTTTGTTTAGACCACACCAGCTGGACAAGTTGGCCATCCTTGTCCAGTGCTTGTCCTGTATCAGTGACTGGCTCGCCATTAATTTCTTGGTTTTAAATACCAGTAAGACAGAGACTTAACAGTTCCCAGTCACCGTCATCCAAAAATAAATCAGACAAATGACTCTTCTTGCCCAGTAGCCATATCCAAAGTAAAAGTCGTATTTGACTCAACATTAAGCTTTGAGTCTCACATTAGGACTAGTTCCCATTCTTGTTTCTTTCATTTAAGAAACGTTTCTAAAATAAAACCTTTGGTCTCCAGAGTTGACCTAGAGAAAATAATTCACGCTTTTGCGTCATCGTGTCTGGACTATTGTAATGCCCTTTTCACCTGCCTGGACAAGTCTTCTGTTTCACGTCTACAAGTGATACAGAATGCAGCTGCCAGACTTCTCACCAAATCCTGAAAATACCACATCACTCCGGTTCACTGGCTCCTAGTCGACTTTAGAATCCGTTTCAAAGTTCTTGTGCTGATGTACAGAGCTTTAACTGGCCAGGCTCCTGTGTATCTTTGTCAGCTTTTAACTAAATTCTCTGCTGCTCGTGGCCTTCGCTCCCCGACGCAGAATCTCTTGGCTGTTCCACGTATGCGACTGAAAGCGAAAGGGGATAGGAGCTTTCAGTCGGTGGCCCCAATGTTGTGGAACCGTTTGCCCCTGCAGCTTCGTTCTGCTGACTGTGGAGGTTAACTGAAAACACTTTTATGCTCCCAGGCTTTTACGTCATGATTTGATTGTGCTTCTTGAAGTTTTTATGCTTGTTTTATTACTTTAGCGTTGATTTTATTGTACAGTGCTTTGTGATTTTGTCTGTGATGAGCGCTTTATTATAAATAAACTATACTTACATAGTTGATTATATCCAGAATATATGGATATGATTCTGAATCTTTTACGGGTACATTTTAGTGTTTTCTAGGCCAAACTAAAGCTTGTAAAGCTTGAGATGACAATTTATCACCTAAATGTGACAATCTTCAACCTCCTGGCGTAATATTTGTTGGTTTCTATAAAAAAAAAGTTAATTCCACGGAGCCTTAGTTTAGTGCTTCAAAGTTTAAACTGTTAATATAAAAAAATGCAAATGATACATGAAAAATTACAAATCTAAACAACAACAACAACAATAAAAAAACATTGACAGAAATTAGGGAAGTAGCGAGAGGTAAAATAACTGGCTAAATGCCTGTCTAAAGGTTGAATCTATGAGAGGCCTTTTAAGCCATTATTTTTTTATGAATCTCGTCTCCTCTCCTGCCATGATTTACTGACTGTCTCCTTATCATACAAAGTATATTTACCTAAAATCACTATTGAAGACATACAAATGCCAGCTTGTAGCTATATCCATGGTAATTATGCTTCAGATGTGCCTGTTTGAGGTTGATATGTAACGTTCCAGTGCCTTAGAATAATGTTTAATCTGCAGTACATGACATTACTGACAGGTGGAGCCAGATTTAAACCTACATGGCTGCCATTTGATTGAGAATATAAAAATAATGAGTTTTCAGATGTCAGTCGCTGTAAAACTCAATGTGACAATGTGCCAAGGTTATAAAGACATAAATCCCGAAGACACTTAAATATTAATATTGTCATTCAAGAAAAAAAAAAAAAGAGAAGCACCAGAGGTACATATTTAACTTCTTATGTCTTGTAGTCAAAAATAATTAATATAAAGTATTTTTCAAGTCAGTTCATGTACAGCACCTTGAAAAGTTTTCAGACCCCTTGAATGTTTCCTCATTTTGTCACGGTACAACCACAAACCAACATATTTCACTGGGACTTTACGTAATAGACCAACACAAAGCAGCGCATGACTGTGAAGTGACATAAAATGTTTTTCAGTTTTTATTTGCAAAGAAAATTATGAAAAGTGTGGCCTTCATTTGCATTCAACCCCTTTTACTCTGATAACTGTAACTAAAATCCAGTTCAACAAATGCTTTTAAAAATCACAATTTGTAAAAAGAGTCCACCTGAAAGCATTTTATCTTAGTATAAATTCTGCGCTACGATCACTAGTGGTCAACAAGCATCATGAAGAACAAGGAATGCACTAGCCAAGTCTGACTGTTCCATGGAGCTCTGTTCAACCCATCATCCGGAAATGAACAGTGTACATATATCTGTCCATTTAAATGGATATTTTAATCCAAAAAGGAGTTAAGAAATCCAGGATAACTCTGGAGGAGGTGCAGAAATCACTGTTGAGGTGAAATAATTTGCCGACTGGACAACCATTAGTTATTTACTCCACAATTTGGCATGTATGGTGGAGTGGCAAGAAGAAAGCCATTGTTGAAAGAACTCAAGAAGAAGTCCAGTTTGAAGTAAGGACGAAGCAAACGTGGACGAAGGTGCTCTGAACATGCTGGTTTAAAGACAAAATGCTATGATTTGTTGGATAACTAACAATGCACATCACCCTGAACAGACCACCACAGTAAAACATGGTGGTGGCAGCTTTATGCTGTGGGGATGCTTATTATGGAAGCTGGCCAGAGTTAATGGGAAGATGGAGGAAGTTAAATATTGGGCAGAAGAAAACCTGTTGAAGGCTGCAAAAGACACGGGACTGGGCCTGGACAATGACCTGAAATTCTCTTTCGCCTTTGATGAAGACGGTTGCTCTTAACCTCCCTCCCTCCTGCTTTTTCGCTCTCTTGTCCCGTCAACCTCAGAGCCTCTCTTTACACATCTTCTGAATCTGAAATCATTAAGGATTTGGTCACCTCAACGCAACTGATGATTTTTTTTCCCCACCAGACAACAGGGTGCTGGAGAGCCCTCATGGCCTGAACGGACCCTCGCAGCTGGGCATGTCATTGATTCCTGAGGGGAGTGGAAGACGGTGTCCATCTGTTCTGTCCATGGAGCACGTGAGGTGTACATTATTGGATTTATGATAACAGGGTTTCTGCTTTTTGGAATCGGTGGATACCTTGGATATTGACAAATTAAGAAGACAGATCTTGGAGAATGTTAAATCGAGCACGGACCGAGCACAATGTCCGCTAGTTCTGGCTTTTTGGATTCATCACTGAGTGTACCAGCAGAATTTGAAGTCAGACAGAAAACAGAGTCTGGCAGCCCAAACAATTATTATTATTATTTTAATCTGAATTTGGCCTCCCCGCTGGCCTTGGACTGGCAAACTTATCTCAAATTGCTCCTGGAGGATACATAACTGGAAGCTCTGCCCACACTAAGGACAGTGGTCTTATCAGAACCATGATGCTGATTGACACTGTACCATCTTATCAGAACTTTGAAACTCTGGAGTGTTTATGGATAACTCACTGGCTTTGTCAACTTCAATGCATAAATACAGTATACTATGATGTCACTGTGGTGGGGCGAGAGGGGTCTTCCTCCATCTGCATGTTCTCTTTTTCTCATTTGCCTGCATGTTTTATGTCATAAAGATCTAAGAATAATAATAATGTAACGGGTCTCTCTTGTAAATGACTCTTCGAGGCTCAGTGGGAACTAAACTGTATAAAAAGGTATAATAATAACAATAACTAACAATAACAACAACAACAACAACAATAACAATAATAACAATAACAATAACAATAATAATAATAATAATAATAATAATAATAATAATAATAATAATAAACCTCCAGCCAGAGCTACAGTGGAATGGTTTAGATCAAAGTGCATTTAAGTGTTGAAACAGTCTAGTCAAAGTCCAGATCTAAACCCAACTGAGAATCTGATACATTTGAAAATGTTCACAGGTGCTCTCCATCCAATCTGACTGAGCTTGAGCTACTGTAAATGCAGAGCGTACAGATGTGAAGAAGTGCAGCATGTTTCAGGTCAAAAATGGAGAGGTAAATTGGAAAAGTGATTTGTCATTGATTCATAGTTAGAACCGTGTTCGCTCTCTTGTGTTTGATGCTTTTCATTTCAGTTCTCTCACTTTGAATCTGTCTTTGATGTCTGTGGGTTTGCATCTCCCCCTGTTCTCTCCCACTCCAGCAGTGGGAGAAAAGGCAGGGATCTTTTACACTTCTAAGGAAACTGTGACTTCAGTAAATAAAAAGTTCCTTTCCTGGGAAGACGTATAAACCATATACACAAATATATAGCATGCATGCAGAGACAGAGTGAGGAAAACACTTTTAAGATGCTTAGAAAAAGTTTCGCAACAAAGTTTTTCCACAGATGATCGACATGCTTCCAGTGGATTTTTTTCTAAAGGCATCCCCAGCTCTGAACGTCTCATTAAAGACTAAACAACTAAACAAATGATGCACCTTCATGGACTACCTCAGCGTGAGTCAGAATAAAAAAGAAAAGCTTTGTAAAAACTCTCCTGATCACACAGCAGCACTTTCTGCAGCCTTTCCTTCGTTTCTCTGTCTTGTTCTCTATTTCTATTCCTCTCCGCCTGCCGTGCTCCCTGTGAGGCGCAGAGAACGAGGAACGCCAGCGAGAACAAAGTGTGCTGATAAAAGACACACGCCAGACCCTCGCCGAGATATTTGTCCCACAGCCGACAGAGAGATTTCATAAAGTGCGGCTGCAAAAAGGGACAGAAGTGTGTGTCAACATTGTATGAGTCAACGGACGCCGTCTTGGCAGCCTGCTCGCCTCACTAACGTGTTTATGACTAGTTTGTGAAGTCTGTTGACAACAGAGAGGAGAAATATGTAGAATGTGGCATGTGTGTGAGGACAACAACAATAGTTGCATTTTCTGTAAAAATCCAGAGCGAATTCTGAAGGAATGCTATTTGTTAAAGAAGCTGAATATTAGATTAAAACCATAGTAGAGCAAAATTAAAATTAGTAGCTAAAAGCTAAAACCAGACAAACCGAAGCTAAAATGAAGGGCCAGCAAAACAGCTTCAGTTAATTTTGATGGTGCATTAGCTAAAAGCTAAATTTCGCAAAATTACAATCTTAAAGACAAATACAGTAAAACAAAGCTATGACCAAAGACCAGTAGAATGAACAATAAATTTAGCTAAAAATGCTAAAATGAGCAAAAATAATATCAAAACCAAAGTTAACTAAACAAAAGTTAAGAGCTAATTCAAGCAAAATGATAGAGCTGCAAGCTACATTTAACAGACCAGTGGCTAAAATCTAAAACGCAAAACCCTAAAGTTTTCACATCGCAAAACAAAAACTAAATCAAGAAAACTAGTAGCCGAAAGCTAAAATTAGCTGGACAATAGCTATTATTGACACAAATAGGCTGAAGTAGATTATTGAAAGCGCACAGTTTGCAAGGATTTGAAGAGTAATCCAGCTATTTCAATGTTAAAAAGTAAAGTTAAATACTCAACATAGTATTTTAAAAAAGAAGCCACAAATGCAATATATAGAACAACCTTAAGGCTTTGAATCGTTAAAAGTCACTGAAAATCAGCTGAAACAAAATCCCGACTCGGCACTCACACAAAAAGGACATTCTCCTCTGGCAATCTACAAATATTTGTGTAGAATTTTAATGCGAAGACAACGGGGAAAAAAAAAAATCATATTTTTCATGCTGATTTCCACAACAAGTGCAAGTTATAACATTATTACTGTGCTTATGATTAAAAGCTGACACGGAATGAGCTTTTTCACCTTTTCTTGTATTTGCATCACAGCATCTGACCTCTAACACACACACACACACACACACACCGACACACACACATGCATACTTAATTATGCAATTAATGACATCCCTGTGCCGCATTGCTTTGGTTTCCACAGTAACACTCCCAGGCACTGATGTCATGAACACAAGACACAAAGAAGGCGAGACCGCAGTGGAGGGAAGGTGAGGCCGTCATGAGCTCATGTCTGAAACAACGAGGGAAGGAGACAAAGAGGGACATGTGGGAGTGGGACAAATATATATGAGTAGAAGACGAGGCAAATGTAAAGAAATGGGGTAAAAGCCATTCTTGTTTAGAATTTTTAGTGCTTTACTTTTTTTTTTTCCCTCCAAGAAACTACTATTTATCATTTAAGACAATAAGAAGTGTTGCTTTAATTGTGTTTCTGCAATCAGTGAGAGTGAAAAATATATCCTGCTCTTCGTAAGCAATCAGTTTAAAGGACTGGCCATTTTCGGAACGTAGTTCCGCATTTTCTTTCATGCAGTTCAACCAGAAGTGAGGTGCTTCACCTCCTAACACAAAAGACATCATCCTGATTGAACCAGATGCACACCAGAACAAGTACCTGCACATTTGCATGAAAAAGACAGTCTTGAGCCACTTTCTTCAGGAGAGCTCCGTTTGACGTTGGAGGTTAATTACCGGAGCCCCGACGCAGGAAGTCTGCCAGCAAATCTGGTGTTTAGATGCTGACTGGGAACGTTTCAAGCTACATTTTGTTTGTGTGCGTCTTCCCTAGAATACGTGGTCAGTCTTGCAACAGCTCTTCATGCGAGAACGTTTCTGAAAATCTGTTATTAAAATATTGCAACTCCCATAATGAGATGACATATCAGGAGTTCTTGTTGGACCAAACTCTTTCATACGTATAATCCAGAGGTCAAAAATTATAGTAGAAGACACTCAAAGCATCTTACACTACAACATGTGTCCTCATTTACCCGTTCATGCATCACTCTGCTGGATCTATACAAAGACTAATCAGTGTTTTAGATCAGCTTCAAACACTGATGGGACACACATTGGTGGCAATGAGTGGTTCAGTGTCTTGCCCAGGGACACTTCAGCATGTGACTGCTGGTGGAATCGAACACCCGCCTGTCCCATAAGAGGACGGCTGCTCTAACCACTCAGCCACAGCTGCACAAAATACATTTATTTATTAAATGTCCTTAATTAAGAAAAAAAAAGTATTATCCAACACTTAAGGGCTCACTGAGCTGCAACAATTAGAGATTGGTCTTCTATGTGAAGCTACCCCAACGTTTATGATTTGATCTACTGGAGTACACTTTTAAAATTAAAATAGGCTAATGTGGACTGTTTGTAAAATATTTACTATTTATTTATTTATTATTATTAATATTTACTATTTATTATCGGTGTGGTATTCGGACCTGGACATTCAGGGCTGTCATAAAATTAATAATAATAAAAAATATATATATCTCAGAAAAGATGTTGCAGATGCATCCATCCATCCATCCATCCATCCATCCATCCATCCATCCATCCATATCTATCTACATCTACATCTATCTACATCTACATCTACATCTATATCTACATCCACATCTACATCTACATCTATCTACATCTATATCTACATCTACATCTACATCTACATCCACATCTATCTACATCTACACCCACATCTACATCCACATCTATCTACATCTACATCTATCTACATCTACATCTACATCTATCTACATCTATATCTACATCTATCTACATCTACATCTATCTACATCTTCATTTACATCTATCTACATCTACATCTATCTACATCTACATCTATACATCCACACCTACATCTACATCCACATCTATCTACATTTACATCTACATCCACATCTATCTACATCTACATCTACATCCACATCTACATCTACATCCACATCTACCAACATCCACATCCACCTACATCCACATCCATCCACATCCACCTACATCCACATCCACCTACATCCACATCCACATCCACCCACATCCACATCCACCTACATCCACATCCACATCCACCTCCACCTACATCTCTCTCTATCTCTCTCTCTATCTCTATCTCTATCTCTATCTCTATCTCTATCTCTATCTCTATCTCTCTCTCTATCTCTATCTCTATCTCTATCTCTATCCATCCATCCATCCATCCATCCATCATCTTGTGCTTGTTCTGAAGTCGGGTCGTGGGGGCAGCAGCTTGAGCAGGCATGTCCAGACATATCTCCACAGCCATCTCCTCCAGCTCTTCTTCTGGGAGGGCTCTAAGACGTTCCCAGGCCAACCGAGAGACATCTCTCCAGCATGTTCTGAGTCTTCCCCGGGGTCTCCTCTCAGTCAGACATGCCCAAAAAATAACTCCCTAGGGAGACGCCCAGGGAGCATCCTTTCCTGATGCCTGAAACACCTCAACTGACTCCTCTTGATGTAGAGGAGCAGCGGCTCTACTCCGAGTCTCTCCGGATAACTGAACTTCTCACCCCATCTCTAAGGGAGAGTCCAATCCTGTGGAGGAAACATTTCAACCTCCTGTATCCACAGTCTTATTCTTTCGGCCACTACCAAGAGTCCATGACCAGAGGTGAGGGTAGGAACGTAGACTGACCAGTAAGCTGAGAGCTTTGCCTTACAGCTCAGCTCCCTCTTCACCACAATGGACCGGTACATAGTCCACAATACTGCAGACGCTACACCAATCCGTCTGACAAACTCGATCTCACAATCCCGCACTCCATTCTGCCCTCACTCTTGAACAAAACCCTGAGATACTTGAACTCCTCCTCTTGAGGCGGAACCTCCCTCTCGACACGAAGAGAGTAATCCACCCTTTTCTGTCTGAGGACCACGGCCTCAGATTTGGAGGTGCTGATTCTCATCCGAGCCACTTCACACTTCGCCGTGAACTGCTCCAGTGAGAGCTGAAGGTCACGACACGATGAAGCCATGATGACGACTGTTCTGTTGCAGACCATTATTCGGAAAAAAACCAGCTCATCAAAACATGGCCGAATGACATATCAGTCGTAAATGCTGTCTTCCATTAAGACAAATTCGTTACGGCTTAGGAATAATATATAAAAAAATATTTTTTTCACTAATTTGGTTTGGATTTGGTTGCAAATCTAACCAAGCACCCCATAATTTGTATGCACAGGATTTTTCCCTCTTAAAAACAAGGAA
>JARVGS010000761.1:27070287-27083290 GCA_031762315.1 Hypsolebias antenori | reverse complement strand
ATCGGAATCGGCAAGTCAGACTTTGTAGAAATCGGTGATCGGCGATCGGCCAAAAAACTGCAATCGGTGCACCCCTACTCTCAACACATTTTTTATTTAATTGTTTATTTTTTTGTCTGTCTTAGTTTTTTTTAGAAGACTCAGGTGGAGGCCTCAACAATCACCTGGATCAAACAGTTCCTGACAAACAGACCACAGTTTGTGAGACTGAAGGGTTGTGTGTCTAACAAGGTGGTCAGTAGTTCAGGAGCACCACAGGGGACTGTACTCTCACCATTCCTTTTCACTCTGTACACCTCAGGTTTCCAGTGCAAAACAGACTCCTGTCATCTGCAGAGATATTCAGCGCTTTGTGGCATCTTGAATATGAACAAAACAAAGATGTAAGACAGACCGCTACAACAGATCCTCCCTGCCCAAAGCCATCAGCATCTAGAACAACTCCTTAATGAAACCAGTATGAGTTACAACATTTAATTTCCCTTTGGGGTCAATAAAGTATATTTGAATTGAATTTAAATATTTTTTCAGTCCTTTTCTCAAATTGGATCCAGTGACTGTTCAGGTTAGGCCCCCTCCTGTGTGCCTGTCAGTGACACTCAGTGCTTCCTTTTGGAAAACTGTATCCGCCCTGCGTTCTGCCCAGGAGCAAGTTGTCTCCATGAATAACAGAGGACCCATGGATGTGTCACAAAAAGAATCTAAAATGTTTACATTGAATGAAACCTGATACACAACACACCATCTAACGCTGGCAGCCATTTTGATATGAGACACGGTAAATCTGAGTTCTGTTGCTTATTTTATTGTTTGTAACTTGTGAAGTTATCTGTTTTTATGAGACAAAGCAGCAGTGGAGTAAATGAGCTGCAGTTCCTTGTTCTTATATTGAGAGAAAACAAAAATACACAATTGCTAGTTTGTATTGTGTTGGGGAAACAAGGAACCACAAATGACACATTTTATGCACGTTGACAAATCATTATACGGTTGTATAAACTCTGTTTAAGATGTACAAGGTGTTCCAGGTTGCAGGAGCAGCGTTAGAAATGAATACAGAGTGCAGGGATGGATATGGTTGTTACAGCCAGTTATGAATCAGCATGCCATGATCGACAGCATCCAACATCTGCAAGGTTCTTGCAGGAGCATTCATCTAAATAATGTCACCATGGTCGATGGATGGAAGGAAAATACTGTAGCAGCTACAAGGTGCTTCCTGGCATTCAGAGTGAAGCAAGATCTATTTCTGAAAAATAATAATAATAATAATTTCAGTTTCTTTATCAAGTTTTTGACATGAGGCTTAAAAGAGAGATGTGCATCGACCAAGATTCCCAAGTATTTGTAAGAATCCACAAACTCAGTAGGAACACCATTCGTAGATAAGATAGGAGGATAGACTGCTGGTACCAACTTTCTGTTTGAAAACAGCATCCCCTTGGTTTTATCAACATTTAGCACCAGTTTGAGATGGAACAACTCTGACTGGATGATGTCAAATGCAGACTTTAAAGGCTGGAAAACCTTAACAACTGTTTTAGCTCGACAATAAACAACTTTATCATCGGCATAGAAATGCAAGGATGCATCAGGAATGTTCTGACCTACATTACTTATGTATATTGAAAAGAGAGTGGGTCCTAAGGCTGAGCCTTGTGGTACACCATTATTGACATTTAAATAACCGGAAGAAGTACCATTGTGTTGAACACACTGCTTTCAGCCTGAAAGATAATATACCATAATTTGTCATGGAGTCGCCTTTAATGGGTGTATAAAAATGAGTCCTGCTGTGTTTCCTAGCTGAAAGTTCTCATGCGTTTTCAACAAAGTGTTAGATGAAAAAAAGGATGACATACTGTCTGAGAATATAAATGACGGATGCGCAAAACATTTTTAAACTGGAGCAAATTCACAAAATATCAAAAAGAAAAAGCTAAAAAGAAAGATTAAAAAAAGCGAAAGCAGAATTATGTTAATGTAAGTGTGTGTCTAAAACGAGCAAAACAGATTAACAATTTTGCATTACGAGATGTGCGGACACTAAAGGAAAAAAAAAAGGACAAAATTGAAATTTGACAATGAGTTTTGAATTAAAAAATGTTTAATTATGTAAAATGTAATTAAAAACTTGGGATAACTGGCATAAATTATATTAAAAAACTCATCTCTTTTATCCTCAGCCTGACGGGTACAGTGCGATCTGTGATGTTCATTTCTGCTTTATATTATTCACCACACATCTCTGTTGAACACGAGCTTCCTCAGTTAATCACAACATGTTCCTGCTTCATCATAAAAAGCTCTTTTTCATTTTTTGCACCCATGTGTTAAAATCTGAACCAAATTCTTCTTCGAGTTCTTCAAATTATTATTATTTTATTAAATCTGCTTTAACATATTTGCCCTACTTTGGCTTATTTTACCATTTGTTTAGCATTTAGCATACCAGTCCTGCTTATATGCACACTTTTGCAGCCGAAAGGTTATGGGACCACCCTATTAGAGAGCTCCACATCTTTTCATCACTGAAACGTTAAAATATCTCAATCATGTTCAAGTCTTGTTGAGCTTAACTTGAGCAATGGGGCCTAATTAATTATTTTTGTCTTAAAAATGACTAAATTTATTAGTTAATCGAACACTTCCAGTTCTTATTCTCTTATTGTCGTTGTTCTTACCTGGTCGGAGCCCTTCTTTTTCTTTTTCTTCTTCCCCCAGCAGCCGGAGCTCTCGCCCTCGCAGCCGTTGGCGTCACAGAGCAGCCCGTCCAGCTCCTCCAGACCACCTTGTTGGCCATGGGACGTCTCAGCGGCCAGTCGGTACGACAAGTTCCTCAGGATACAAACACAGTTCTCTACCGTCTGGAGATGGAGCAAGTCGAGGAGGCGCAATGAGGCGGGAGGTGGTGGCAAAACGGAAAAAGAGATATAAATGAAAAGTGAGAATCACGCAATGAAAAACTGTCTTTGACGTAATTTAATTTAAAAAAAATCATAAAGGGAGCTCACATGCCTTCATTCTGATTTCTACAATTTCTAACATACATGAGCAAAACAAATAAAGACCATAAGAAGCGAAATAAAAGCAACTATAATCTTTGAAGTAATATGTTTTTGCATTTTGTTTGCACCAACTTTGAAACAAGATTAGAAAAAACAAGTAAATGAGGAAAAATGATAAACCCAATATATCATCTCACACCTCATTTAACATGCAGTTTAGAGGCGAAACCGGCAGCCGCAGAGCTGCTGAGCCGATGTCCTACAATGTTTGTTGTTTATTCACAAACGTGTATTTCACCGACTGCGTGGAGACATCCGAGTCGCCGGAGTGGAAATGATCAAAGACAAATCATCAATCTTCTCGCAGTCTGACCGTTAGCTTACACAAAGACGACTAAGGAGTGTAATTGAACAGCCTCGAGAGACGCAACAAAGAAAACAATGTCTCACTCCGCTGAGCTGCAGTCATGAATGAAATTCTATTCACATTCTATTACAGAATAATGTTGGAGAAGTTCTGTTCGATTCATAATTTACCGTGGCATTTCATATTTTCGATCTGTTATTTCACATTTACTCTGAACTGTTACGTTTGTGGTTAGGAGGCTGAAAATACTTTTGTTTGTATGTTACATAAGGTCAAAGGTCAGGGTCAGGAATAGATCAGTGCCCTACAGCTGAAGACTTTAAGGGTGTACAAGCTGTTGGTATCATTTCTATGTAACAACTCCAGGTTCTCAGATTCTGCTGACCCTGCTCGAACACTTACATTAGGTGGCGTTAATGGGCAAACGTCTACTAAAGTAATAGCTGCTGTTAATACAAGCTGCTATAATTGGCAATGGCTTACAAATGTTTGCATTAAGCTGTATGTGGAACAGGTCTTTTGAGTCTTTCACAATCACTTTTAATTAAGGTTTCTCTTAAGTGAATGGAGTCTTGGCAGAGTTTTGTTACTGTAGATTAAGGTAGTTTAAACCTTTTAAATGTTGCAGCGAGTAACTGCATTCAATTCAACAGCGTAGAAGTAATCTAAAGAAACAATTTCCAGACTTTCCCTTATAGGACAACCTTAAATGACCTGTCTGGTGTAAAGTGCGGGGGAAAGTATGTGATATGCTTTAACTTTTTTCCATTTTGTTAGGCGGTTAAAGCTGATGTGGCCGAGATGCAGCAGCGTTCTCCTCCAACGTTTCAGCCATTAACCGTATAGTTCTTTTTAAAATGTGAAATTACCATCTGATTACAAAGATGCACTTATTTTGCAACTGATGGTTGACAAATAGCATTTAAAATGAATTTTAAAGATGTTTTAAGTTGGTGTGAAAATTAATCCACAAAAAGTCCAAAAAAAGTTACGTTTTATCCATTATTCACAGGAGCTTGCTAAAATTAAACATGATGACAGAAAGGACGAGCCGTATATTCTCAGCTCCACTGGTTCACCTACAAAAATCATCTTATTTTGAAAGAACCCTATCAAAAAAGCCACAATGAAGCTGGGCTTTACAACTTTTCTTATAAAAGCTTGTTTATTTATTTTAATATTATATTTAAGTACATTACACACAAATAAATCATCATGCAGATTTTCAAATCTAGTTGCATTTCAAAATAAAAGCATCAGGCAGAGAAAAGCACGTATTTATACTCAGATTTGAAATTATTTGATTATCTAAAGATGAGGATCAATTAAACATTGAATAATAAACACAAAACAGATTATGACACATATTTCTAGTTATGTCTGTCCCATATGCTTTAACTTTTTCTTTGAAAGGCAAATATATATAAAAGGTTGTTCAATATTGGTGAATTAGATGTTAATTTTTCAGCTTATATTTCCAATTTATTGAACATTATGAACCAGATTAAGAAGATTTACTTTTTCACAATACCCCATTTGTTTTGTAGTTGGTGTTTTTTTTTTATATCATTTACTTCTGAACATACTGCATTAAAATTCTATACATTTAAAATTTAAATATCCCTTGTAAAAAGTTGTACAAATAGTTTGTCACTGCAGTAATGCTGCCTTCAGTTCCATGTATAAAAACACACCAGAAAGCCTGTGTATGCAGATAATAAGCCTAAAGATACTTATTTCTCTTAGACAGGAGTCTGCAGTTTGTAGAATAGCTATATTTTGTTTGAGTTTTTAAAAAAAGAAGTATTAAATTTTCATTTAGCGACATAGTTTGCTACTTCACCTCATTCCATTTTAAATAAGCTTTGCCCAGAAAAAAAGATAAACATTTTGGACGTCACATTTTTTTAAAATTAATCTCTGAAACTTTTTTCTTTTAACGTTATTATTTTATTTAGCATTTCTAGATTCCATATAGGAACTAGACCTGTTATGTGGTGAGAACTTCTAAATTATATGTTCAGCTGCAAGGAAGGGGAGAATATTTAGTTTTGCTTGCATGGCCTCAATTCGCAACAGAAAGTTATCTTAAGAGAAATCACAACTTAAATGTGTCAGTGAAAACATAGTTTGACTTACAAATAGCACGACAGGCTTTTATTTAAACATTTACTAACATTTCAACTTTTTGCAATATGAATTTACATTTTAAAAGAACTATATTTTACGCAACACAGTTCCAAGCAAAAACCCAGAGAAGCAGAACGTTTGAGGAAAGGATGCAGACGTGTGAAGCGAAAGGCAGACATGATTCAAACTGAGCTCATAGATAATGTGGATCTCCACTGCAGCCCCGGACCATTTGATGGTTCAGCCGCCAATCAGTCTTAGTTACCGAGGCAACAGCAATTCTCTGGCAACAGCAGTCAAACCACTGTGAGGTGAGGATGGTTAAACTGTGATTAAGGATGGGCTCATTTAAACAACTGGTAGACAGGGAGACCTTGAGAATCAGTCATATATGATAGATTTTCTTTTTATTTAATATTGATTAGTCTACATGAACATTGAAAAATGCACAGTAAACACAAACCCACTAAAATTTGACCCCAAGAAATGGTTCAATTCAGGAATTCTTTTTTTGCTTTTAGAAGAAAAGGTCAAGCGTACTTTGAAGGAATGCACTGTATGCCCGTTTTAATCCTTCTGCTCCCCTTTGGTCAAAATGACCCACAAGGCCTTAATTTTAAGACTTAGCCATATTGAACTGATTCTACCATACTTTTCAGACTATAAGGTGCAGTCAGAATCCTTTAATTTTCTCAAAAATCAACAGTGAGCCTTATAATCTGGTGCACCTTGCGTATTTTTTCATTCAACATTTATTTAAACAGATACATCATTAAATCATGAATTCTGACGGTGCTTACTGACCTCAAACTGATTTTATGTGGTACACAGTGATCAAAAATATGTCAAAATAAACTTGTTTCGCTTGCGCTTTATAACCTGGTGCACATTATGTATGAAAGCAGACCCGTTCATTGATATTGCGTCTCATAATCTGGCATACCTTTTAGTCCAAAACATACGGTACTCCAAACAATCAATTGTAGATATCTATTATTAACTTTTTCAAGTTTCAATAAAATTCGTCCAAAAAAAAACTTTTTTGTCTTCTTTCATTTGCTAAAATGATTTCTTCAGTATGTTTGTTGTAAAAGGAGATACCGGTGGTAGAATCATTTTGCTCCAGTTTAAAAATACACACATTGTGTACAAAGACAATATGCTCAGGGTGACTGCTGCAGACCTTGCTGTCGATCTCTGTGCTGCCCAGAGAAGTCTGGATAACGTAGAGCAGAGCGTCTGTAAGGCCATCACACTCCCGCATCCGCCGTCTCGCCTCTTCACCTGCTGAGCTTACATTCCTGCACAACACATGAAATAAACACAAGCATAAAATCTGATTGAGTAAGGGTTACCAGTTAGAAGACGAATAAAGTAAAAGAAAAAAATAGTGGCCAAGAGCTTTCCGTAAACTAAATCTAAAAGGTACGCAACATTTTGTCTCGGCTTTGAGGGCTTCAGTTCATCATACCTGACTTATGCTGCTTTATTCACAATTAATCTAAACTTTACAGTAAAATAAATATGTTAGAAAATGTTTCTTTTTATATCAATAACAGCCTTGCTATTATAATGCACAGATGTAATGGACTGAATTTTGTCTAAATTTGAGACGTAAGTGGGCGGCGTTGGGTCAGATATGTTTGGGTTTTTGTAAAGTGGTGCCGATTAAAACAGTCTCAGTACCAGACGGTGACTCATTTGTCTGTCAGACATTAAAAAAAACTACAGAGTGAACCATGAGTTAAATATTACATGGCTTAATCTCTTAAAACAAAATTTGTTCATAATAGAACTTTCACCAAGACATACAAGCATAAAAATTGATTTTCAGAACCTTGACCTTAAACCATTAAGTCCTGAAGGGGCAAGTGGACTCCAAATAACCTACTGACAATAATATATCCATAAATAAATTGCCATGGGTAAGTACAGTGCAGTTTGTTCATCCATTCATTTTCTGAGGTTATACAGTACTGTGTTCAGGTCCTTTACCCCATCAACACTCTACACTCCTCCTGGACTTATCATAAGGTGTTCCCAGGCCAGAGAGAATGCAGGATTCTTCTAGCAAGTTCTGGGTCTGCAATGTCAAGAAAACTTATAGGAGGAGGCACCCAGGAGGCATACTAATCAGATGCCTGGACCACCTCAGCTGACTTCTTTCTACGTGAAGGAGCAGCGTTTCTTCTACAAGCTCCTCCCGATGCTGGAGTTCCTCACCTTATCTCTAAAGATTAGCCTGGTCACTTCAGCCACTATCCAGGATCTTGCTCTTCTGCTCAGTATTCATACCTTATAACATGGCTGAGGGTTGGAACATAGATGGACCAGTAAATCGAGTGTCAAATTTTGGCATGGCACCTTCTTCCACCTAACAGTCCAAGACAATGCACTCATAACTGCAAACAAGGTTTCAATTCATTTATCCATCTGCCACTCCAACTTTTCATCACTCATGAACAGAACTTCCATAAATTCAAGCTTTCCATCGACCCAGAGGGAGACTTCAGCCTTTTTCTGATTGGCATCCAAAGCCTCAGACATAGAGAAGCAGACTCAGCTGCAAAGTGCACTCTGAAGATGACTACAGAACCATGCCATCTGCAAAAAGTAGAAATGTGGCAATGACGTTCCCTCCTTTCCACAACTGCTCCTTAAGATCCTGTTCATGAACACTGCAAACATTAGAGACCAGGGGCAACGCTGACAGAGTCCAATCTGCGTCAGAGCCAAGCCTGACTTGGTGTCAAGGATGCCGACACAGCTGTGCAGTTTGTATCCTTTATGCATCTATCATAATAGCAGATATGATTGTTGATGCAATGTTAAAAGTACAAACTCTCAAGTGTTTCATGAAGCTACAAATTAATCGTACAAATTGTCATTACATGCAACACAAAGAAAACCGAACAAGGAGTACAAGTAAAAAAAAAAAAAAAAGTGTTTGTGCATTGAGTGTGTCTGTCTGTGAATCTTGCTGTAAACGGCCTTTAAGGAAATCAATGTTAAACCAGATTGTAGAATGAGTGTGGTTGTATAGAAGTACCCAAAAGACAAATGACTCCACGCCGTCCTAAAACCTCATGGCCACAGCCACTTGATATACTCCCTCAGAATGGTCGTATTTAGTAGAATCAATCCTCGTCTGTTCAGCTGAATAGTACCGATGGAAGAGGACGACACCATCCTCTGAAATCAAGATAAATGGGCAGATGCCAAGCGTTCAGCTTTGTGTTTTATATTCCACATTGGTTCTTCTGGTGGCAATGCTGGGTGAGTACAAATCAAAATTTAAGGACTAGCCTTCCCTGAAGAAATGCATGGCGCCGGCTGGCTTCCCTGCCAGAGTTTAAACTAGAATTAACTTACGTTAAAAATAAACAACATACATGTACACACATAATCCCATTTGATATATATATATATATTTTCTCATTATATATATATATATATATATATACACACACACATACACATTAGGTATGACTCTCAGCTACTACTACTTTAGCAAACAACGCAGTATCTGTAATTGTAATTGGCTGAAGTTATGGTAACTTTTTTGAATTGACCAATGTAGATTATCTCTGGCAGCCATCTTGAGGTGCACAGATTACATAAGATAATCAGTAGTACATGGACAGTACATCACATAATTACATCATGTAGATTTAATTAAAGTTCGTCCAGTGGTTAATTTTGATAACATTCACATTAATGTTAGGATAATTTGACTTTAGACATGGCATGAGCCAAAACATTGTCTGCCTTTGCCTTTTTGGACAATGATAATAATGATATGCATTGGCTTTGACTACATATCAAGACAAACTGCCAAAAACACCAACATAGAGTCACATCATCATTGTTATGAACAAATTTATTTGAATTTTCTGTCTGTTTTACATTTGCTCTTATTTGGAGTTCAACACACTGGAAATGAGTGTGAAAGAAGCAGTGACATCGACTTCCATTCACACTGACAAAACTTTGATCTATCAAAAGAATGAACAAACCAATTAATGTTCAGTAACCCTGTTTAAATTTATTATTCTTTAATGGTAAAATGTGTGCGAACAGACGAGATGGTGTAGTGCGAACAAAAAGACATATCTGTCACACCGGCACAATAAAGATCACACCAGAGTGTGAGATGAGGGTATTCATATATTGCACTGATAAGAAAGAGCAAGAATGGAGAAAGAAGTCAATTAAAACTTCACGTTTCTCTCTCGCAAGAGAAGGTCAAGTCGTTTTTACTCACTCTGAATGCTAATGGCCAAACAAGTGTACAATGGAAATGGTGGTTACCAGAGACTGAAGCGTCAGCCGAGTCGATATTAAACAACAGAAGAGTTCAAACACTTCACCTTGACAAATGTTTAGACACTGAAGACAGGAGGTGGGTGGGTGTGCAGGAGAGAGACCGAGTTGTTTACTGCTTAAATGTGCAGCCTTGAATGTGCTGCCTTTTACTCAGATTTTCATCGAGCTATTCATCTGTTGTTCTACTATGGATGGAAAAGCACTCGGCTGTAGAAAAAAGAAGCTTAACTGAGTGAATGTTTTGCAATATATTTAAATTAAACTACAGGTTAGTAAAATAAAACCAATGTAGGTAAAACTGAAAGTTAGTGAACATGTAGAATTTTTATGCACACAAAAAGCAGAAGCAGAAAAAGAAAGCAGCTAAGATAATAATAAAAAAAAAATCTGAAAAGTAAAACAGACGTTTAAGTTAAAGTTAGAAAAACAGTAGCTAACGTCAGCAAAAGAAAAGCCAAACGTAGCAAAATAAAAACTATTACTTGCAAAACTGTGTCTAAATATTGCAAAGCAAATGCTCAAGCATCAAGCATTAGCTAAATTAAAGCTAATTTAGCAAATATTACAGCTTTAATTATATATATATACACACATGTAATATGTCCATTTTTTAATAACTTTTATACTTTGCATATGATTTTACATGATATACAGTGCACATATTTTACATATTGATATACATTAAGATAATGTTAACTTCTTCATAAACAATTTTATTCAAAATCTGAGTCAACAAATTGGCTCTAATTTTGTCATTTTGCTCTACTTTTACTTTATAACTTGAGTTTTGCTTCTTTTGGTTTTAACAAGTCAGTTTCGGCTTCTCCAGCACTTTCATGTGAACTTTTTCAGCATTTACACTTGTTCTTTTGCAGAAAATGCCATTTATATAGTTGTTTTTGTTGAAGTGTGCAGTATGAAAGGAGCTATAAATAACACACACTAAAATGTCTTTGTTATATAATTTCATTTGCATCCTTACGGTTACACTGCTGTTTGTATGTATTTAGGAAGAAAAAAAAAAAGCTTTTTAACCGAATCACAGACGAATGATGACCTTAATAAATAATAAAAAAGTAAAATTTCTACTGAAGTTAATTTACCTTACTTGTAAACAAACAAAAAAAAAGATAAATGCAACATTGAATTCTGATACATTTTGCGTCACTTTAACTGAACTTGTTTTCACCAGAAGGCTTCACATTGCTCATTAGATCAGTCAGAACACATGGTTCATTAACAGTTACAGCTTCAGTTATTATTCATTTACATATCACATTTTCTGTCTTGGCTTCAGAAACTTTGTGTTGCACTTGCGGTCTTCAGAGTCGTTACACCCACATGACGTTTTGCTCCTCGGCAGCTCAAACTCCTCACACACACAAACAGAATCGGGCTTCCAGAGTTGTTTTTTAGGTTTACAGTAATGGGTGTTTGGGCATGATCACATCTTGCTGGGATAATTTGATAATGCATGGCTGTTTGTCAGCTTCTCAACACTCTCTGTATTCAAAGGAAGCACTATTTTTTGCATATGGTTATCACTTCCTGTCACTTCCTGTTTTATGCTCATGTCTTTGTGACAACAATCTTGTAATCTGCACCAGTGAACACTGGAGTTCATCTGCATGCAAACCAAAGATTTATGACTACAACAACTCTACCTGCTGCAAATACACTGACTTTATAAATACATTTGGCTCCAAGTACAACAAACATGACGGGCAGAATGAGGAAAGCATACTTGTTTTTAAAAAGCAGCAGCTCTGCAGCGCTGAGGTGCAACTGATCCAAAGTACAGTTAGAACCTTACACATAGAGGAAAAAGCACATCTGACATGATTAAAAAAATAAAGATGAAAATTATTTACCGAAGTAATATTTTCAAGCATGTTGTGATACCTAAGGATAAAATACAGCTAATAGAGAAAAAAACATATTTCAAATTATTTTGCATGAGCTTGTGTAAAATTATGAGTCTGTGCAAGGTGGTATCTGTGAAGGTGTGCAATCCCTAGTATTTACTGAGTTCATTACACGCTCGCACCTCTTCCTATCTAATGTCACTCCCCATTAATTCTGCCTATCAATTAAAGCTGCACAGATAAACACTTCTGTGGTGAGTAAAAAGGCACAGAGTTTGACGAAGCACCCTTTTCTAATTTTAGGAGTTGCGATTTTAGTCGTAGTTAATGAAACAGCCAATCGTTTCTCGGTTTGACTTAAAAGATTTTTAAATCAAGGATAATCAGTCGGTGTTTTTGTAACAGTAACAAAAAAAATGTAATTTTTAAAAAAATATATCTTCCTAAATGGGAAGAAACTGATAAACTGAAAGAGTAATGAACAGCGTGTGGCATTGTACCAACTTCAACCTAAATTATAGGCTGGTCAATTTAAAAGTGATGTCAGAAAGTAATCAATAGTGACATCAGCTACAGAGCACTGCGCATGTCAGAACATCACTTCAAAAACAAGAATATCACTGAACAAATATAAAAAGTTGCTGCGCAGCAGAAATCACAAAACACCAGCACTCAGCTTTTTACCAATCTGCCCTGGTCAGCTCTATAATGACAAATAATTACGTTAGGCCTAATGACTGGCAGGTTTACAAAACAAGCTCAATAACACATTGATGTTTTCTGAAGGAAAACTGTATTCACACACAAGTGAGAAAATTAGTGGGATAAATAGGTTTACTGTGCAGAGAATGGGTTGTTAAACAGCAGACCATGTTTCTTCCCCTTCAAATTGTGCAGTTTAAAATAAAATGGGTCACTTTTTTCGTCTTTCCAGGGCGCAGCCATCTCAGAAAATAAGCTGAGTCAGTTTGATGCATAATTCAACTTAATTATTTTCTATAAATTTAATTTTAAATTTGATTTTTCCAGCATCCAACAGAAAAAAAAAAGAAAAAAGGTGGCCCTAAATAAATTTCCGGCAGATGGCTCTCTGACAGGGTTCCTCCAGGAACAAATGACTTGCTGACTGTCTCAAACATCTGGCGTGTGCTGGAGCTGCACAACTGTTGGACCATGTGCATGTCTGCATGCATGGGCACAGGTGGCAGAACGTCATCACCAGTTTACATACAAATATAAACTTTAATCCTATTAATCAAAAAATGGAAAATGACTTGTTCCTGACTATATATATATATATATATATA
>JARVGS010000761.1:26990612-27003069 GCA_031762315.1 Hypsolebias antenori | reverse complement strand
GTTGTCGGTACCGGGGTTTGAACCGGCGATCTTCCGATCACAAGCCCACCGTCTAACCACTGCGCCACCACTCCCCCCAGCACCATGGTGTAACTGGTAGAGCTGCTGCCTCTCAGCGAGAAAGTTCAAACCCCGGACCGGGGGTCTTTCTGGGTGGAGTTTACATGTTCTCTCAGTGCATGTGTGGGTTTACTCCGGGTACTTCCTCCCACAGACCAAAAACATGCATGTTAGGCTGACTGGTAACCTTAAATTGCCCCTAGGTGTGAGTGAGGGAGTGAATGGTTGTTTGTCTCTATGTGTCCCTGTGATGGATTTGCAACCTGTCCAGGGTGTACCCCGCCCCTCGCACAGTGATGGCTGAATATGGGCACTGGTGACCCCCACGACACAAAAAAGAAGAAGCGGGTGAATAGATAATGGATGGAGGCTGCATCTAGATGTATAAAAGGTCATTTTCAAAACATTATGTTGCATCCAAGGCGGCCACAACCAGTGGTGTGCACAGCGAATCAAAAAGTTTGCTTTGCTAACCATTAATTTGCTAACTACAAAAATAGATTTGCTTAAGCTAAACCGCTAAACAGATTTTAAAAAGTTATAGGAAGCTAATGCTAAAGTGCTAATGTTTATCTTACACTATTGTCACTAAAACTGTAAGACTGTCTGTATTGTGACAAGGTAAGTGACCACAACTCAAACGGTTCATAAATCACAGGTAAAGCATCCATTTACCATTCACAGGTAAGCTTTCAGATATTAGTCCTGGCCATCGGAACCAAAGAGTCAGCGTAGAACTCTACTGTGCTGAAGCAAAGTGATGCAGTCAATGTGTGCTGGACGTCTCCCTCGCATCATTTACTGTAATGAATCAACTCACTTTAGTAATCCTCTTTGTGGTTAACTACTTTTATAAACTAACTAAAAAGTTATGATTCGTCATCCTCATCAATATTCTCACAGTAAAATCTGTATTAAAGTAAAGATGTGTTAAGAAATGTGTGAGAGAGTCACGTCCCAGAGACAGTGTGAGTGTTGCAATGCATGCTAGGTAGGAATTGTGGATGCAATGTTTCTGATTGGATATGATGTTTCTCAGCGTGAAAATTGATTTTCATGTTATTTTCTTGTTTTGGTTTGAATTTTATGTTAAAACCTCTATTATTGACTGTAAATTGACACCATGAGTAAGAGACTTCAAGAGAGTTCAGACCTGTAATTACTGTTAATCAGTCGGGTCGGTTGGGGTTTGGAAATGATGGCTATGGGTTGGGGCCAGGTCGGATTTTTTGGGGCATGAATGCAACTCTAGTGTGACTCATATCCCTCGTCGATCTTGCAACATTCCCTGTTCAGTCTAGAAAAACACTCATCTGGAAGCCTGCAAACATTCATTATTCAAATTCCTCACCGACAGGGAACACTGGCGTACTGCTTGTGTATGAAGTAGCTCCTCATGAAGTGACGATGCCAAAATCTTTAAATAAATGCAAAAAGCTTTAGCTGGTTGCTAAATGGCCTTAAACACTGTGCACTGTGTATAGGCCCACTTACTACAACTGGTCATTTTCAATGCTGTATACCCACACTAATGTCTTGCCTCCCTTTCCAGGAAAAAAAAAAAGACTTATAGCATTAATTACATTGAACCATGCCAGCTTAATGAACCAATAATGTGAGCTTGCCATTGCCAAGAAAAGGCACTGTGACATAATTAATGACTTGCCGCTCACTATGTCAGCACAACCCTTATCAGTTCATTACGAGCCATCACTTAGTGCATTATGAATCCTTCTTAGACAGTCTCCTTTTTTACTGCACATACAATTCACATGACTTTTCAACGTACTGCATGCCTTAACCAAGCTTTATTTATGTGGCACAGAGAGCTCAAGGTGCCTGTTCACTGTTGCATGAGCCAAAGAAATTATATCAAATGAGTTGTATAAAATTTAGGCTTCTGTACTCTGATGGGGAATTTAATTCCAACAAGACGTTTATTAAGACACACATAGGAGAAAGGCTGTGAAAATCCTCAAGCACTGCATGCTGTTTAATCTGGAGCCTATTGATTTTTTTAGTGCAAATTGTCTTAGTGGGTTTTTTTTTTTAACTCCTATTGAACATTCATACAGAACAAGCTAAATAATGGATAACATTGGATTCTCTGTGTTTTTGTTTTATCTATAAAATTCATGTCTGCCTGCTAAAACAATGACGTTATGTTCCAGCAGAAGATGTTAATAGTACTTAAATCCCATAAAATCATAAGACCTAATTATCTGCATTGAAAATATTCTTCAAAAGCACAGTGCTTGAAGGAAATTCTCTCTTTTTAAGTGAGCCAAACCGCCACTCTTCACTGGTTTATTTACTGTCATTATTCTGACCCAAATGCTAATGATAGCTATTAAGTCTAGGCTGACTAATGGCACTGAAGAAACTGTGAATGCAGCGTGACCAACTTGGGTGTTTTTATGTTGGTATGATACCATAATGCGATTAACATGGCATACCTAAACCCACATTGAGATAAGCTCATTGGAGCCCTATTAAAAATACATTGCAGGCAACTAAAGGGAGCAGTAGAAATGTGTGTTTGATAGAAACTGTGCTCAACTCTGCTTCACTGCTAATAAAAATACAGTGTGCACAAATTTGAATTTCTCAACACGCAATTTGGTGAAAATGCATTACACATTGTAATCCTTGCATTTTATTCACTCTTTCTCTTGGCTGCAGCCAGAGAACACACATCCACATATGTGGTTGTACTTTTCACTACACGTTCAGGTTCTTTACCAAAGGCTTGGAAAAATTGAGGGTTTTGAACAGTTGATCCTGGGACTTTGGATTCTTCTGGACAGAGGTCTGCTGGATCCACACCCCTGGTGTGAAAGTCACAGCACAAAGTGTTCTCTTGACCACTGACACCCTTGAGGCCTTGTTGTCCACAACTTCTCCATTTCCTCTTACAGCCTTGAAATTTATACAGCTTTTCATGTCACTTTGTGGAAATGTTGCAGTTGCTTGGGATTGCTACATCTATCACTACAGCCTTAAGGTAGGATCTCACAGGGCTGTGACTGCTGGAGACTAGCTGGCAACTCATTCTTGACTCTACTGTGCAAGAAAATACTCAAATAGCAGTTGCACTCTCAAACTGTGCAGCCACGTCTGTTTATGGTTTAATCTATTGGTATACATTTTATAAATGAATATAGGCAAATGTGAAACAGTTTTATTACCAATTAGAATTTGTAATCCACATGGTTTTTAGACCTGTGCATGCTTCCTATCAGAGGAGAGCTCCTGTGCAGGTGTCCCCAATACAGTTCTAACTTTCTTGCAATGGGCATGCTCATGAAAAAAATAAGATGGGTTCAAGACGGGTTCGCAACACACTTCAACAATGTGATTACTATGAGAACAAAAATGTCACTTTTTTACATGTTCAAAACTAAAGTGGCATGACTGCAATGTTTTGCAACTTACACAAGAACACTGAAAACCACTGAACAATGCAAGGACTTGATGGACATCAAATGCTATTTTCCATCCAGTCCCAAACCAGATGGACAATTTACTTTGGAGTTTGCCGACCATCGCAATGCCCAGATGGTTAGCTTTTGGCAGTTGATCAGTTTGGTTCGGAAAGCCCCCTAGTAGCTTAGCCCTGTTATTCCATATTATCTAACCAGATAGACAGTTTGAACATTTCCATGAATGTTTGTTGACAAGGCTGTTGCAAAGCTCTGCATGAACAAAACAACTTAAGGCCAGTTTTCACGTGTATGACGCACAAAAGATAACATTTTCCTGAACATATTATTAAAAGGAAATTAAATATTTACAAGTTGACTAAAATTTACATTATGAACATAGTCTCAACAATAATTTAACTGCTACAGCTCCTAAATGACAATACGCAGCGTTAGAACTGTGTTGCTTTAAAGTGGCACAACACCTAATCTTTTTAGGGCACAATGTCCAAATTAGGTTTGCATTTGTGCAAAATCACATAAAACATAAAATATCTGCTGGTAGCCATTACATTTTAATATGAAGAAAAGCAATGTTCCTTATAGAAATCATCGTCCTATATTTGTGCTCAAGTGACTGCACCTGCATGAATTTAGACACGTTTTACTCACAAATAGGAAAGAAGGGTTATCAATTAAAAATACCTCTTGCAACCACAGCCACGTCCATCCCCAACTTTCAATCTTTACTATAATCCACTTTTGTTAAATGAAATAACCGCATTATTTAATGCTGCAATGCCTTTAAATAATAATAATTCTGCAAATAAAAACCAAAGCTGTAAATACAGTAAGTGTTTTACCTGTGTTGTTGCGGTAGGGGCCCGTTTCTGGTCCCTGGCCCTGACTAAGGCTCCTCATGGGGCCCTTATTGTGGTAGACACGTTCTTCATAGATAGGATCTATATTGTGCTCTGGAGACCCCAGTGGCCGAAGGGTCTCTTGACTGTGCTGACTACTGTAGGAGCCACGAGAGCCTGGAATGATAAATAGTAAGGTTTGATAAGATGGACAGAAGGAGTGAGATAAGATGAGTAAAAGGAGGTCAGGAAAAAAGTGTGCAAACTGTAAAACAGGAAGTAAATGGACAGAGACGATGAGATATATAAGAAGAACCACAAACATGTGATAGAACAGAGAAAGAGACATGATGGAAATGAGAACAGAAGACGGGTGAAAATAACGATGATGATGATGAGCAACGACAAAAAAATAATAATAAAAAGGAGCAACGCTGCAGATAACAAACCAACATGACTGACTTGTTAGTGGACTTGTCCATTTTCACCTTGCACTCTTCCTTTGCTGGTGCAGACAGCGAAGGGTGACGGCGTGTGTGCTTGTGTGGGTGCACGTCTGTCTCCGAGGGTGTTTGTGTGATTTGTGGGGCAGGGAGTGAGTGAGAGCGCCACTAAATCAGAGGCACACGCACAACATGAAGACAGTAAAACAGAGACATGCACGGTGACAAATGAGAGGGGAAGAAATACACAGAGACGGAGGGAGACGGGGGTGAAAAAGAACGATGCGTCTGTATTTCTTTTTTTTTTAATCTTCGTGGAGCACATTGCTTTTTGTCAGCTGTAAAATAATGAGATGCAGTGTCCTCCCCCCTGCTTGCTCTGTGTTTGGCAGGAATCCCACAGACACAGGGCATGGGAAGAATTGACAGCAGGCATTTGTTCATAACACGGCAGAACAAATGCAAGACGGGCGCCTTTCTCTGGAAAACAAATAAATAAATAATAAAATTAGGAAATGATAGAAAAGGGGACATGTTCGAGGAACACAAAGACAAGTCAGCGGGGCTTAGCTGACGTGGCAGGAGATAAAACTAGAGCACACAGACACACACAAAAACTATGGATGACTAAAAGGAAGAATGCTTGTCCAGTGGAAATAATGTCTTGTATCATATTAGGATTGCAAAGTGAGCAGGACAAATGTCCACAGGATGAAGAGGCAACAATTCAAGATTCAAATCTGTGTGTGTAAAGAAAGCCTATCAAATTATATCAGAAATCAATGCAAACGAGGCACTTTGTCGTCTTAGTAGGAGCACGCACACACAGGTTTGTAAGTAAGTTCTTACAACTGTTTTATTGCTAGCTAAAATATCAACATTTAAAGTAAATTGCAATAAAAAAAACTGTCCTATCTGTACTTTAGGTGTTCTGAACATACAGTTTTCAATGGGCTTGAACATTTAGCGCAGTAAAATGACGAGCAGCCTGAAAACAGCAAGGCCAAGCTGCATTAACTGAACGACACTGAATCCAAGACTGTTTCAGACAAGAACGTCTTCCATTTGAGAGCAAAGTTAACTGGAGGGTCCGCTAACCTTCAAAAGACACCAACGATAAGGCTGTATGCTTTTCTACACTTTAATAGCAGCAGTGGCCTCACAGAGAACAAACAAAAGCAATCAACATGGTAGTCAAATTATCATCATCATCAAGGACTTGGGGTCCACTGTCCAGGAAAATGGGGATTGTGGTAAAGAGGTGACAACGAGAGTCCAAGCAGGATGGACTGGAGTGATTTGTGACAAAAGAGTGTCAGTAAAACTCGAAGGAAAAGTTTACAAGACAGTGGTGAGACCAGCTATGTCTTATGGTCTGGAGACCGAGACATGGACAAAAAGAGAGGAAGTGGTAGAAATGAAGCTGCTGAGGTTCTCTTTAGGAGTGACAAGGATGGAGAAAATTAGGAAAGAGATCAGAGGTTCAGCACAGGTTGAACAACTGGGAGATAAAGTTAGAGAGGACACATGGTTTGGACATGTCCAGAGGAGGGACAGTGGGTATATTGGTAGAAGGTTGTTAGAAACACAGCTGCTTCAAAAAAGACAAAGAGGAGATCTATGGTCAGTTAGAGAAGACATGGAGATAGTTGGAGTGAGGACAGAGTGAGGTGGAGGAGGATGACTCCCTGTGGAGACCCCTGAAGAGGGAAAGCCAAAAGAAGAAGAATTCAAATTATTGGAGGAAAAATAAGGTATTGTTGAGGAAAAGGGATAAAATAAACTGGATATAGTAACTCCCTGATAACCTTGAGAGAAAACAAGGTGAATTTAAATAAAAAAGGAGCAAGAAATAGGCTGAAGTTTCAGAATGTTCACAGAGTTGAGCTAATTAGAGTCATGAACATGCTGCTTAATGCCATAGCTCATCCCGACTTTCATTTCCTTCCATGCTTTTAATCTTAAAGTAAGTTTTATTTTGTTGTTCATTTGTTTTTTTATCTCACAAGAGCTTGACTGTCAAAGTTCTGGGCTCTTCCTTTCAAAAGGATAACAAATAAAGGGTAAACTATCTAAAGAATTAGAAAAAATATGTACATTTTAAATAAAGTAAATGTCTTTACTACCGTTCTGTTTCACTAAATAAAAAATAAAGATCATCTAAAAGCCAACTGTGCTTTCCTGACTTTCAAATGTTTGTGTTGGTAAAGGAATAAAAACAACTTTTGGGTACACTGAGAAAATTTAATACATATATTTTAGATTATTCATAAAATCATAAAACAAGTATGTGCTTATTACCTCAAAAATGAATATAAAATGTTTCATGTACTACAATTTTGTGAAGCAGAAGAGTAAAGTGGTTGTATTTAACTACCATCTTAAATATCTATTCTCCAAGCATCAGCGTGTCAGTATGTCTGTTGTTAGCTTTGCTTATAACTTAACGTTCTGTGATCTTTGTTCCTGTTTACCTGTATTTTTCAATCACGTTTCTTCACTTTGCGTCCTCAGTCAGTGAGGCTGTCACTCCCACTCTCACCTGTTCCCAGTTCAACGTTTGGCTCTGGTGTTTCAATTTTCCCATTTATCTCAGGCCTTTCTATCCAGCCGGTGTTCTAGCGGTGCATTGTTGACAATGCTCCTTGTATTTTCCTTGCACTCCTTGTGACTGTCTCCAGTTCCCTTATAGTTCTTCACTGCCAAGTCCGCTGTTTGCTTTTGTTTAAAGTAAAATGGAGTTTCACTTTGAACTCTGCTTTACGTTTGCATCCTGGTTCGATTCTCCAACTCCACACATGACAGAGTCTAACAATACAATTTTTGTCCAGTTGTCAGTGACGGCAGCCCTCGAGTCTAAATATCATCCGACATGTTTGCAATGAGCCGACGGTGAGGTGGTGACCAGGGACGGACCAAAAAAAAAAAAAAGTAATGAATATGGAAAAACAAGAACAGGTGGTCACCGACTTACGGCGCCATCGACTTACGGCAACTCGGACTTACGGCGCCGCCCCCAGCAACGTTGCGTTGTCTTTTTTATGCAGCATTTTATGTTTTTTATTTTTATTTTTTTAGGGTATTCTGTTAGCTAACTGCTTGGAAACACATTAAAACGGAGTTCTAAGTATGCTGTTGTTGTTTTACATTGAAAAAAATGTGTTTAAAAAGACGTTACGGCCACCATGTGCCCGGCGCTCCGAGGTACGGCCGAAAATCCAGAGTTACGGCAGCCATGTGGCCGGCGCTCCGAGTTACGGCAAATCGAGTTGCGAAGGGGCCGTAGGAATGGAACCCGTTCGTAACTCGGGGACCACCTGTATATTAGTCGCTTCAGTATATAAGTCGCAGGACTTGCACATTTTTTCCAAAAAGGTGCAGCTTATATGTCCGAAAATACGGCACCTAATCTTACATGTTGAGCCACTCACAAGAAAGATAGAAATCAAAATGTTGTAGTCAAGTAACTGCCAAAATAAAGATTTCTCCCAAGATTTCCAAAAGCCTGAACTTCAAGACTTCAATCACTTCATGTTTTTATTTATTTTAATAATGTTTTCCATACTGCTGCTATTGGTAATTCTAACATTCCCAGTTCCTTGACATGATAAGATGCTCTCAGAACAAATTATTAATTAGACTAATTAATAGCAGTTGCATATGAACATTCTGCCTCATAACACGACAAAGTGACACATGGAGATGTTTTTTAAAACACAGTTTCTCGTAGTGTGAAGTGCTCATGTTTCAGTTTATGATTTTCAACAACCCCAGTAAAGTAGATGAATGAATGAATTCCCACCTGCCAGACTGCCAGGCCGTTGCAGGGTAGCCGTAGCGTAGAGCTCGTGTGAGATCTTGTATTGGTCCGAGGCGTGGTGAGCTGCCAGACGTTTGGGAGACAGGGTAGCATAGCTCCCTAGGCCTGAACTCATCTGTGAAGACATTTTTATCCACCGTGTTATTTATTTCACCCTTTCAATTGTCGTAAACAAGCTCAATAAAAACTAAAATAGAATATTAACTTTATTGTCAGTTTCCTTACAATGAAAACTCATTTTTAGTGCAAGTCTAAAATTAACTATATCTATAAAGTCACACTATGAAATGCAAAGCAGAAACAAATGGGCTGCATTTTTCATTGGGCTTCATAAACAACTACTTTACATTTTGTTTATTCTAGACGGTAAAAGCAGAAGGGATAACGGTTTTCTTATTACAGTTTTTCCATGCTAATGGAGTTTTGAGTCTTTTGGTTGATGGTAGCAGCTGAAAGGATGAGCGAAGACGGAGGAATGAGCCGTTATAGATCTGAACAAAGGTCAATAATATAAGTGTTGGAGTAAGCGCTAGTCTTTCTGGTCTGGTTGAACTGGTTTAACCGAGAGGTTATCAAGATGGAATATTAAAAGCATTCTACATAAACAACCCGTTAGGTTTGCTGCCATTAAGCTTCTTATTTCCACAAAGACTTGCTGTCTTGCCTTTTCATGGATAAAATCTGCATGAAACTGGAAACTAAATCTAACGTCTACAGCAGGGGTCTGCAACATGCGGCTCTGGAGCCACATGGGGCTCTTTGGTTCCTCCGCAGCGGCTCCATCAAGCTTTGACCCAAACTAACAAAGTGAATTTTATTGGTTGTTACAAAAACAACAAAAAAGGATTAGCTTTAGCAGTTTTCCTGTAATTTCTTTAGCAAGTATGTGAATATTAGTATGCATCATTTCTATACTTAGTTTTTCCACAATTAACATGATTACATACTTACTTAATAGTTTGTATTAATTAAAACACTACCACCCCTCCTTTACAAGAATCTGATCTTTTCATTTGTCATAAATTGTAAAAATATAAATAAATGTAAAAAATATATATATATATATTTATAGATGTATCTGCTTTATAAAGGCTCGGCTCTTAATGGAACTCGTAAGTTCGAGCGTATTACACCAGTTCTGTCGTCCCTTCACTAGATCTCTGTACGTACCAGAACTGATTTTAAAATTATCCTGCTAACCTTTAATGGCCTTGCACCCTCTTATCTCTCTGAGCTACTGTAACCATATGTTCCCTCTCGGGCCCTGAGATCATCCGATCAGCTGCGTTTGGTTGTTCCAAAAACAAGATTGAAGCTCAGAGGCGATCAGTCTTTCTCAGTCGTGGGCCCCAAACTATGGAACAATCTGCCAGTCATTCCCCGATCTGTTACAGAAGCCGATCCGTAGTGTCAGCTTATTTGCGCATGCACTAAAAGTAATACTTGCGGGTTGCACGGATTACTGTCGAATTACTTTCCTAGACAATGTTATAATTCCGTTTATGAATAAGAACTGTCTTAATTATAAAAGTACAATCTTCATGTCGCTAACTTATGCCACTCGTATTTCCGTTAAAACCATTGACATATTAACCCTGCAATATGATGGAATGATTATTTCCATGGTGAAACAGCGCCTCTCTGTGGTGAAGCTGCACTGCAGCACCCTCATTTTTTAAAAAATCTTTTACCCTACATATGTGTCGCATATCATTTTAACCAATGGCATAAATATGTTAATGATTTTAACAGAAATAGAAATACGAGTGGCAGAAATTAGCAACATGAAGATCGTACTTTTCTAAGTAAAACGCTAGTGAAGATTCTCAGTTATTCAGGATCATGGTAAATTAAAAAAAAGTCTTTGGTTACAAATAAAGTCCACTTGTTTTTGTCTTGAACTTTTTTATTTTCTACTTAAATTATGACGGTTCTTATTCGTAAATGGAATTATAACATTGTCTAGGGAAATTGATAAATTTATAGAAAGATATATATTTTAATTAATATTAATAAATATGGTTACATAAATACATTTTATTAATACTGTATATGTTGTATTAAATCAGCTTACAGGATATTACCAGTACATTTTCCTTAATCTTGCATATTCAATGGCGAGCCGTGCAACCCGAAAGTAACACTTTTAGCGTAACCGATCGGGGAATGACACTGCCCCCCAACATCAGGCAGACCCCTTCACTTCCTGTTTTCTCTGGCATTTCACACAGTGCAATTTGATTTAGTTTTTTTGTTTGTTTGTTTTGTTTTATGCTATTCATTGATGCTTTTAATTAATTTTCAGAACTATCCTTTTTTTATTATTAAATTACTCTGATTTTTTTGTTAAGCATATTGGTAACAGCTTCAGTTTTAAATGTGATTTATGAATAAAGTTGATGACTTGACTTTATAATATCACCCTTAGTTGCCACAAAAGCCCCCTCCAACAAACCTAAAGTGGTCCATGGGCCACCAGTTGAAAATCAGTTACAGCATGTTGTTGCGGCTCTGAACATTTAATTTAGTGAACGAAGGCGTAAAAGTGGCTCTTTTTATCATAAAGTTTGGTCTACAGTTATTCCCAGATATTTAAATTGAGTTATCTGTTCTACTGGTTGAGCTTTTTAGAATCAAAGGGAGTTTTTTTATACTGGTTCTTGTGGCTAATTTATTGTTTATTTACTGAGGTTCTAGTTTGAGCGTTTTTGAGTGTTTTCAGTTTTAATTATTGTTCTTGCAACTCTAAAATTTTATTTGTTTTCTTTTCATTTTTTTAACAGCCTCTGAAAAACAACAACAAGAATCTCTCATAAAACTCCTTGAGAAACACGTAATCACCCAATTAAATTAAATTAAATGTCAAGTTTTAAACAAGCTGCTGAATAAATACATCTGGGTATTACAATGTTCCAAAACAAAATAATTTAAGACAATAATGGAAACTTAGTTGGTTATAAAACAACAAATATAAATGTGTAACTTTGTCCATAAACTGAAGATACTTTTCCATAGTGGCCAGCACTGATATACAGCAGCAAAGATGGAGTCCAGTATAAACTCCAGTACCTGGTGAAGTGGGGACGATGATGAACCGGTCCCTCCTCCGGTGGCTGCAGAGTTGGACGGTGACGCTACCCTCAGGGGGCACCCCCCTCCTGCTGTTGTCACCGCAACTGTAGTGCTGGACAACAAAATCGACATGCATGTCTTTTCAGCTCATAAGGCCTTTGCTCCTTCTCATTTTCTTCCCGTGGATGAGTTTTTTTGTACCTGTAAGACTTGGCCAGTCGATTAGTAGATTTGCTGGGAGAGGAGGAAGGCAGGCGCTGAATGGTAGCGTGCCCCGCCGCGTCGGAGGCTGATCCCAGGCGTTGGTGTTTACTGGGGGAACCAGACCCTGAGCCGCCGCCTCCGGTCAGAGGGGAACTGACACGCTGGCTGGGTAAAGTTGAGCTGGAGTAGTAGATTCCTAAGCAACAAGGAAGGGAAGGAGTTCAATAAATGCAGAAAAACAATAGTAAGGAAGCACAAGAGCTTTAAAAAGCAGAAGAAAACAGTGACCTACTGCATGTGTGGAAACAAAGTAACTGACTCAGCAGTTATGAGAATAAAGGTCTTTTTGTCAAAAAGTAATGTCAACTCTGCATATAAGCCGTGCTTCACGCAAATCTATCATAAATAAAAGACTAACCTGATCCTGCCCCAGGCTGTGATTGATGCTGCTGGGCTGCACGACTGGACGTCACCTGAGGCGAGGAAACAGAGACGAGAAGAGCCATTAACAAAAAGAAAAATAAGTTGGGCAAAAGAGCAACTGAAGAGGAAGTAGGAATTTAGGGGGGGGGGGGG
>JARVGS010000761.1:26946230-26958753 GCA_031762315.1 Hypsolebias antenori | reverse complement strand
ATAAATTAAGTATTATAAAAAAATCTAGAATTGCACCGCTCGGGCTGGCTGCATGTTGGAGTAGCTCTGTTTGAAAACTTTAACTCCTCTATTTTCTGGATGTAAATCGCCTTTTTCAAATGATAATTTCCTCTGGTATCGGATGCTGTGCAGCTGGAAGGATTTTTACGGAAACCTTTTTACTATGGGGTATTTGTTATGATGCGTAGCAAGGTGTTTTTAACAACCAGGAGCAGCTGATTAACACCTCCAAGCTCAAACACCTCAACTACAACCCCAAATACCAAATGAGTTGAAAAGGAGGCGCCATGGACCATTTCCCGTCAACCTGGCTGTGGTGCTCGAGTACCCCACTGCCTAAATCCTGGAGCTGGTAGAAAACGCGGCTCGTGACAATGGGAGGACTGGGATCATCCCCCGGCACCTTCAGCTGTCTGTGGCGACGAGGAGCTTGGCACATTGCTGGGAGGAGTTACCATCGCTCAGAGAGGAATTTTACCTGGCATTTCTGCAAGCTGACATGCAACTGTCCATGTAACGTTTTGTTGAGACAACAAGCAAAGTGCTCTTAACCATCGCTGTTGCTGACATGGAGATAATCTGTAAAGCATGCACATGCTCACATTGATATGAAACAGACACACCGAGGAGCTCAGATTCTGTTATGCCATGTTTAGATTTAAAAAATGTCAACTTTTGGTAATAAAATTAAGATGCTAATCACACGAGATGCTCAGTGTAAAAATTTAAAGTGAGCCTTCAAGCTTCCACTTCATCGAAAGGTCATATTTGGATATGAATATGTATTCACCACAATGTGAGGAGGGCATTTTATATTTTAGGCCAGTATTTTACTAATCTGCAGCTGCAAGAGAAGAGTTTGTGAACAGCGTTTGTGAGGGAGTCATCAAACAGTCTCAAACACTGTCACAACCTTGTCGTCACACTTTGAATTAAGTTCAAAAATGCATGCAACAAATTTTCTCTCACAATTATTTTTTTTTTTTTTCATGTTCTAGCAATAGGGCTGTGTTTTGACAACTACGTGGGCGATCGTTTTATGAAGGAAAATATCCAAAGGCTAAAGTCCATGCTCAATTATCTGGTTATAAAATCCAACAATGTTCAGTCAAGTCATCTGGACAATTTCTATTTTTGTGCCGAGACGTTTCACCATGCATCCAGAAGGCTTCATCAGTCTGACGAAACACCAAACAAAACTGATATCCCCCCAACAGCCTACTCCAAAGTGGGGGGGGGGGAAAAAACAGTTATGTTGGGGTTAAGATGGCCTCTGGGACACGCCCTCTCCCTCGTCGACAGTCAAGTCAAACTGGTTCAAAACACCAAAGTCCACGCTAATTCTTTGGACTGATGAAGCCTTCTGGATGGAGGGCGAAACGTCTCAGCACAAAAAAAAGAAACTGTCCAGATGACCTGACAGAACATTGTTGGAACATATCCAATGGCTACAATCCAAAATATCCAGGTTTAACAATGCTAATGATAATTATAACTTTAAAACTTACATAAATGTAATTATCATTGTTCCAAACATGTACTTTAGTAAAATTAATGATAAATATGGAGATCCTTCCTTAATACAGAACCATGATGAGCATGACTGGTAAAGAAAAAAGGTCCCAACTTAAATAGATTTGCAAACTATGCACACAAAAATAAGTTGTGATTTCCAAAACAAATTGCCTCACTGGTTGCCAACACTTCAAATTCAGTGAGACTGCATTTCAAATTTGTTCATTTTCTTTAAAAAAAAAATTGAGCTTCCAACAAGTCTCCAGCAGTCACAGCCCCATGGGACACTGGCTTTTTTTAATTTTTTTTTTTTTTTGAGAACCCCATGAGAATAATTATTTCAATGAAACTTGCTCATTCTCACACACGTACATCTCTAATCTTAGTCAACAGAAGTACTGCTGTCTCACTGCATGGTCAGCATAGTGGCTCTACATGAGCTTCATACTTTCAATATTCACAACTCAGGGTAGAGCTCTTGAAGTGAATTATTTAATGATGAACACAATCATTTTAGCCAAAGTTTTTAAAATGAAATTCAACATGTTCAACTTAAATATTGGCACTACATGTATGGAAGGTCTTCATGTGCACATTCTAGAATAGCACCACTCAAGGTGGCTGCATGTTGGAGCAGCTCTGATACTTTCATTGTGGGATATTGCTTTTGAAAACTTTAATCTTTTTCTGGATGTAAATTGCTTTTTTTGGTTGATAATTTCCTCTCGTATCAGATGTTGCAGCTGGAAGAATTTTACTGAAACCCTTTTACTTTTGGACATGTGTTATGATGTGTAACCATGGAAACACTTTTTTTTTTTTTTTTTTTTACAACTGGGAACAGCTGATTAATATCTCAAAGCTCAAATACTGTACCGTGATACCTCAACTACAACCCCAAATCCCAAATGAGTTGTAAAGGAGGTGCCGTGGATGCATCTTCGTCTACCTGCTGGTGGTGCTCAAGTGCCTGACTGCCAAAATCCTAGAGCTGGTGGTAAACACGGCTGATAACAAGAAGACCAGGATCATCCCCTGACACCTGCAGATGGCTGTCTGCATTAATGAGGAGCTCAACCAGCTGCTGAGAGGAGTGACCACGGCTCTGGGAGGAGTTCTGCCAACATTCAGGTGGTCCTGCTGCCCAGGAGGACAGAAAAAAAAACACCAAGTCCAAGTAAACGGATCAACATCTGTGGCCAGTTTCTTCAGATTTGCTATAAGATGAACCAGCACAAGAGATCCTTCCTGCCCATCACCATCTAGAACAATTCTTTAATGAAACCAGGAGAATGAGCTACAACATTTAATTTCCCTCTGGGATTAATAAAGTATTTTTAAATTGAATTGAATGTTTAACTGAGTCTTTAAAAAAGCATCTCCAGGTCAACCTTTTTTTTTTTATTTCTCTTTTCAAAAACTAAACCCAAACTTGTTATTTTTTAATAAACCCATCTAAGAGCTGAGGCGAGACATACTAAGCTGCACAATGCAGCTGTGATGCTTGATTCTCCATTTCTAATTCAGCTTTTATTGCTATTGATGTGCCTGAAACAATAACACAATCACGTAGACTTTCCCAGAGTTATTACTCTTTTGGTTTCACTTTTCACTGCATCAATAATTACCCTTTATAGACTGCTACAGCTGCACTTAGATATGGCCTTTTTCAAGTTGAAATGAATATTGTCCCTGCTCACTTACACAGAGAATTACTGTCTGTGTGGGTTTCCCTCACAAGAATAACTTGTAACTCTCCCGCATTTTCACATATATTCAAAATGTGGGAATTTATGCATGTATAAATGTGATGGACTGATGAAAACGATGCATTGTGACTCAAAATGAGTCCTCAGGGTTGGCGGTTTAATTAAATAGCAGTAGAAAAGCTGGCTGCCAAGATATTTGCAATAATTCACTATGTTTGGTTGGTAAATGACTCAACAGAATCTATTTATGACCTAAACACCCAAACACACACACACAAAAGGCCATCTGGCAACAGTTTAACTCAATATTTTACAGTGTATTAAAAATGTGCACCAAATGTGTTGAATGTGTTTTTCTGAAAGAAAAACGTTAAAATATAATCATTGAGTAAAATACAAGTCTTGGACAAACAATTTGATAGATTTCTGTATTTTACTTTTTGGTCTTTTTCACATTTTATGCACAAAAACACAACAGGAGACATCACAAACATAAATGTTTGATTCATTCAGCAGACAGGAACACAATTTGATTTGCAAAAGGATGGGGGGGGAAGTGTCTGAAAATTTTTTTTTTAGATCTTTTGTACAAGCAAAGACGGAACTGTGATAACAACTGCAGGTAATTCACAGCTTGCTGGATATTTACTGTAGCAGCCACAGCGTTTCAACATTTTGCTGCTTTCTTTGTGATTGAGGATGCATGGCTCTACTCAGGCTACATCTCATTTTAATGGTGCGTTCTTAAGTAAGGAAAATTGCATCCTACGCACAAGTATTACCTCCTACATACCTTACTTTAGTCATTACAAAGATTTTATTTTTTCAAATGCAAATAGCTGACATTGATAGAATGTAAAATAAGAAAGGATGTGATGATAGCTGAGGAAATTTAGACTAATCCCATGTTGTAGACAACCGTACAGGTTTAGGTAAGTTGCCAAAGTAAGACCTGGAGCCGAGTATTCATATCATTGGAAAAGTTTGCATTTAGAAACTCTGAGTCTGATCACACCCATCTTCCTTTTCTAAACCTCTATTAACATAAATTTGACTGGCTGTGCATGAAATATCTGTCCTATCTGGTACCTGTCATAAATAATTAGCTCATCATGTCACCATTGTCTAGTCAACTTAGACTAATTCTGCCATAAAGAAGAATAACTCCAAAGTATAAGAGAAATTCCCACAAAACAGGAGTTTGCACATTTTTTATGGTGCATCATCTTAATTTAAAACAGTCTTTGCTGTATATTTTACTCTTGGCGCCATTTTTAATAAGTCTTAAGAAATTTTCATCAGACCATTGTAGACGCAAATAATCCACACAATCACAATTTTTAGGAAGTAGTTTACACAGCGTGCACGATTAGAGCAGAGCAGGGAAAATGGTGCAACTGTGTGTCCAAGTTCAGCACCGGTTGCTGAAGGACCTAAAAATGGAAAATTAGTTTTTTTTTGTTTGTTTGTTTGTTTTTTTGCTTTTGTTTTTGTTTTCAGCTGCTGTCACATTAAAAAAAGCCATGGAATTGCATTTACTGACAAGGAGGAGGAGGGAAAATGTGAGCCGAAGCAGGACGTTTAAATGCTTTGAGATTTTCAGCCCTTTAGCTGCAGCTTCTGTCCGATCTGAGAGCAAGAAGAGAGCACTGCGACAGGTTTTTTTGGGGAAGAGTTGCAATAAGAATCACAAAAATAAAAATTAAATTAAGCCTGCAGAGTGATGACATTGCAAATAGTGGTTCCACTCTAATGAGAGCTTAATTTGCAGAGGTGCAGACGCAAAATTCTAATTCTTGGTCAGTAAATAGGTTGGACACATCCACATGATGAAATTGTAATTATAGTTTTAGATCAGTGGGAAATTATGCACCAAAGAAACACTATGGGTTTTTCTGAGCCCTAGACAGGAGACAGAAGCTTGAAGGAGATTGTGTCCAGTGTCTCAGCACCTCATGTGTTTCTACAGTGATGCTTCAGTAAATGGTCCAGACCGTCTGTATGCAACACCTTGTTACAGCACTTTATGCAATTTCTTTTACACCCGTTCACACACACTCATACAACACTTTATATTATATATTTTTACAAACTACGTATACTTTTACATTCACACTCATGCACTGATAAGTCTACCAGCAGGGAGTGGGGGGCGTCGTTCCCTGATCCGTTATGGAAGCACGATCCGTAGTGTAGCTCATTTGCAAATACTTCCGGGTCGCATGGATCGCCATTGAAAATGCTAGATTAAGGAATGGTATAAGTCTGTTCGTGAATATGAACTGTCTTAATTTACTTAGAAAAGTATGTGCTCTATCTCCGTCGATCTTCATCTTGCTAATTTACGCCACTCGTTAAAATCATTGACGTATTTATGTCATGGTTAAAATTATATGAAGTTTCACCACTGAGCGGCATCATTTCAACATGGAAATAATTCATTCTGTATCTAGCAGGGTTTTTCTCATTAAGAGGTAAGGTCTAATGCGTCTCAGATCATTTTAACCAATGATTTATAATGGGAATATGAGTGGTGTAAATTAGCTACATGAAGCTCAGTGGAGATAGAGCAAGTACTTTTCTAATTAAGACAGTTTTTAATTCATAAACGACGGCGATCCGAGCGACCCTGAAGTACACTACGGACTGTGCTTCCGTAACAGATTGGAGAATGACAGGGGGTTCAGTTTCATGGCTCAGGCGCTTCGGTGTGTTGCAGGGGCTGGGGATTGAACCTCCGACCCTCTGATTGGGAGATGAACATCCTGCCTCTGGGCCAAGCCACACCCCAATGCCAGAGGAGTTGTTGTTACAGGAAGTAGTTATCAAATATTCAAAGCTGTGGTATTTGGAAAGAAAATGCAACTTCAGAGACTTAAAGACAAGTAGTTGTGTAATTAGGCTTTGATGACTGATGAAATCCAAACAAGTTTACAAGATGGTCCACACATGCTCTAAACCAATTTTCCTGCCATACCTATTGTTAGACATTTAAAATTGTGTGGTATGACTAGTAAACTTGATCTTTTCAAGTGTGCACATATTTACAAGAGGGTCCTAAATAACAGTTTTTTTTTTAACTATTTGTCTTATCTTACAAACTAATTGTCCCTTTGGATATGTTTTATTGTTGTGTATTCAGGTGTAGTAATATCGTAGCTACCAACATCTCTGGGTCATAATACAAACAAAAAAATAAATTGAAACTAAAAGTCTAACACTTTTAGTTATGGCTCTTGGACAAATGCACCTTTCGGCACAAAGGAAATAAAATCTCCACCTTTATATTTTCAGCTAAATCCTTTTTAAGCTTATGTGGGAATATGAAGTTTTGTGAGGCACCATCATAGTGAACATGCACCACTTTATGTTCCAATGAATAAATCCAGTCAATCACTGGTCCTGCTTTTACGTTTCCTTTCAAACTGCCAAACTATTCATGTAGGCACCAAATGTAACGGCGCAGAATAAAGGCATGAATTTAAAATAGATATTAGTTTGCTTTACATCATAAATACATAATATAAAATGTGTCACTGGGTGAAAATGACAGACGTTTTGTAATGTACAGGAAGAGGACAACCATAGTAGTTTGCATTGGAACCATATTTTCTTCAGTACTTTAACTTAAAATAATGAGGCATTTTGTCAATAGAAGGAGGTCAAACATTAGTTATAAACTGCATGCTGTTAACAGAACTGTAATCAGGTATTTGTCTGCACGTCATCTGAACAATGAATATATTTTTTATTACCGTATTTTGGATCTTCAAGCTAAAGGTCTGCACAGCCCTGATCGGAGCCTTTCAGACATGAGAGCAGACAGGATGTAAAAACCATATAAACACTAACATGTACACCACACTTTTTTTTTTTCATTTACCCTTTATTTATACAGGTAGTCTCATTCAGCCACGAGACGGTGATATTAAAATAAATAATGTAGGAACAGGCTGCAATACTTATAAATGCTGAGACACCAAAATCATTGTTAACCATTTATTTTTTGGATTTCCACCAGTGTTTCTGATCAGCTTTGGTTCTTTTCTTTTTGTTTGTGCACATGTGTGTGTTGTGGGCATGTCGCTCGTTCCCATCTTCCATCCTCCCAGTGCCATGATTACTCATCAACCAACGCACTCACATTCACTTAACAGCCCAGCAGGATTTCAGCCCAGTTCATTCTATTCTACAAACCTTCCAATCCATTCAGTTAATCAAACGTTGTTTTCACAAGATCTTTTGTTGCTTTATGACTTTAAGGGCAAACATATGCTTGTTCACACTTTTATGTCCCCTCGGCCTGTGATGTGAAAATGCAATTGCCGTTATTCCAAATCATCCGGTGCCGTTGTATCTCAGATGATTTGGTTCCACGAGTTTTGCTGTGGCACAAAAAGAAAGAGCACTGATGTATTTTAATGTGACGTCATTGTGGGAGTTCCTGTTCCACGTCTGTTCTTTGGTCACTAGAGGGAGTCATACTACTACGCCTGCAAGCAGTGTTTCCTGATGATGCGGCACCCGATGACTTCACTTCGACACTGAAGCATTAACCTGCCTATGCAATAATTCTCAATCGGGTCATCTGGACAGTTTCTTTTTTAATAGAAACATTTCACCCTCGCTCCAGAGGGCTTCATCAGTCAGAGGAGTTCCAGCACACTGTTCCCACACCAAGCAGTAAACAACTCAAGTGGACCAACCAGTTTGCTGGAGCCAAGATGGTTTCTGGAGGCCGCCCTGTCCCTCGTCGACTCCTCCCAGGCAGGCAGCCACAGCCAAAGTGGTTCAAGACCACTCAAGAGAATTATCAGATTTGACACCTGGATTATTGAGCATGAACTTTCTTCTCTTCTTTTTGATGATTCATTCAAAGTCATGAAAATGTATTTTCATTATAACTTTTTGATTAAAAGTCCTTTAACCATCAATAATAGAAAATATTAATGATAACAAAATAAAGAAAGATTGTTCATTGATTATTTTGAGTTTAAGACAAAAATAAAATGTCTTTGGATGAGACATTTCGTGTCTTGGATTCAAAGTAATGGGATTACAAGTTCTGTCCATTCAGAAGGTCTTCTGGCACAAGTTTAGACATGGAGGTATATCACTACAATATTGTCTAATTCCGCCGCCTCTTTATCTCCCTGCTTTTTAGCATAGTTTAAACGATGTAATACATTTCTCTCCCACCGTTCAGGTGGGGCTGTGAGCAAGTCCGCATTCTTTTCTAGCTCGCCCACTGCATCAGTAGGCAAACCGTCAAGAATAGCTTTTCTAAAATATGGCCGTTGTTGGATGGATTGCGCATGCACACCCGTGACCCTCTCCCAAATGTCCTTACTTTGTTCCATAAACTCCCATGGGTCTATAGTTCTATCCCACCTAAATTCGGGGACTGCTACTCCAACAGGCAAAGGGTACAACGTTCTTATGATTGGTGCGAGTTGAACAAACACGTCACACAGCGGAGTATCATCGGGTACCTCTGAGATTCTATACTGTCCCCGGGCGACCATTATAGGAGAGTTCAAATACATCTGGACTGCTGCGGGATTTGCACAGCGAGCAAAAATGGCGTTCATATCTCCCACTGCCAAGGTCACCCCTAAGGTGAGAGCATTAAACTTTTCCAGCCAGCGACCTCCTCCCTGCGCCAACGGCGGTAACTTCTCTGTTACTGATTCCAAATCGCGTACAGGGAACGGCTTGTATCCTGTCACCTCGCCAGTCGGGCCCTGAGTACTCAATAATGGCAGCTGTGAAATAACAGTATAACACCTATCTAGTCTTGTTCTGATGCCGCCTTATCCTGCTCACCCAGTGCAGCCTGCCGGATGATGTACCAACTCCAAGCTCCTCCGCTGTTTCCTGTACTGTACCTGTCACTGACCCCTTAATAAACAGTGTGGTTTGTTTGTCTATCGGGCTACTGACTTAACTGACTTCTCTCACATGTTTATTCTTAGCTGTGTGTTTTCCACCACTCCCTTTACAGTCTGTCCATCCATCACCCTGCTCATTTTCAAGCTGACTATATTTTAACTGTCTCGTCTGTCCTCCTCTTCCTCCTGCTCAGCTAGTTCATTAAGATACCGCTGCCGCCGTAATGCAGTCATTATGCTCTCCATTCCGCCGAAATCAATATCCTGACTCATACCCTGCTCAACATCAGACTCCTCAAATGTCAATTTACCTCTTTTCACCTGCATCACTGGATACAGTCCAGCAGGCGACGCTGTTGGTGTGGCAGTATTCACCTCAGCTGAATAAGGCGGTGGGTTACACCTGTCTGTCTCACCTACTTTCTGTACACTCTGACACAACAACGCTAAATGTTCATAAACCTCCTGTATTTGTTTGTGTTTATGTTGTTTCTTCTCTAGCTTCTGGCGTGCTATAAATGATTTACAGGTTACCAGTTCTTCGTTGATTTCCTGAAGGTGTTTGTTTTGTTCTTTCACTTTGTCCCAAACTAGTTGTGTGAGGGTACACGATGATTTTTTTCTTCAGCTTGGACCAGCTGAGACAGTAGACTCTCCAACTCCTTGCTTTTCCCTGTATTTGCTGCATGGATGACTTTAATCACAGCCATAACTCTCTTAGATTGATCATGTAGACTTTCCACAGGTGTCACACGTTTCTCATGTATGAGTTCCATATCTGACAACGCTCACACAATCCTGCGTTCAGTTCTTTTTATTCTCATCCACTCTCACAAACTCACCCTGGCTCTGTTGTTACAAGACACTATGCAAGTCTGTGGTAAAACCACCACTGAGTCCAGACTTGTCATTGCCTTATGCAACAGCGCCCCCTTGCGGTCAGGATATGGAAGCTCCACTCACCCCAGTGTCACATAGAATGAAAAAATAAAAGAACAAAAAGAGAAAAAGAAAAAAACTAACAGGTCACAGACACACACTGAGGCAACCCCACATGCTTTACACTTAGATTCCAAAACACATCACTTCCACCTTTTTTTTCTTTTTTTACTCTTTGCGCCTAAAACTCCCCATTTCTTTTTTTTAATTTACTTTTTTTTAAATCTTTTTTGTTGTAAACACAACCACACAACCTAACCAGCTCGCGTAAACAGCACAACTATTAAAACGCAAAACACGGCGTGAGCATCGAATTATGCAAAACACATCAAACGAACGCCACTATTAAAGAGTCCCAGACTCAAAATTGATTTGGTACACATATATTTCCATAGAGTCCCAGACTTTGCACTTCCCAGTGTCTAACATAAGAATAACGTCACTTCCGCAGTCCACAAAAGCTGCGCCGCAGATGTGGGTGGAGCTGCGGGTCCCAGACCCGGTTAACGCCCCTTCGTCAAAAGTACGTTTCGCACGTCAACGCAGTGGTCACGGGGAAATGTTGTTTACGTCCCATGCAAACTCCGGCAGGTCCAACCTTCCTCCGGCACGAGTATAACTCGTGAAACTAACCAGTAAATAAGAAAAAGCTATACCGAAACGTTGAAATAAGCCGTGTGAAACCCGCGCCCGCATAACGTCTGTGCCACGCGCAAAATGTCTGAATAAACGAACCCTCGCGTCAGAAGTTACACCAATTACCGTAAGTTAGCTTAAAAAATCCATCTTTATTTCTGGAGATGGTTTCATATACACCCACAGAGGAAAAATCAATTTGGTTTACGGCCTAAACGCTGAGTCATTCGGACCACTTAAGGTTGAAACAGGTAACCAGCTTACCTGAAAAAGAAGCAGGGCCCATCCTCTGCGTGTGCACAGCAAACCTACTCGATCCAGGCTCGTACAGCTACACGTCATGGGTCACCATTTGAAGTGAACTCTTTGTCGTGTTCAAAACAGCTGAGACGTCACCGTAGCTCAAAAAGATTTATTTGACAACAAGGGTTACAGATATTCAGAGAACAACCATAATCATGATAAAAATATATGCATATATTTGGAGCATTAAACGAACGAACCTGATCTCTTGAGATCTCCCAGAAAATGCTCAGGGGGTGTGTGTTATTTCTGGCTTTTATTGATGTTCAGACGACTAGCTTTCCTGATTGGTTTAAGTTTGTGAGTGGCAGTTCCTCCAACCATTCCTAGTGTTAAGTCTAGGTTACTATGGGTACTGTTTTAGGCTGCCCCCTTCAAGGCCAATTGTTGCATTCTAAAGTACTGATAAGGAAAGTTTTATGACACTCACTTGTGCACCTCTGAAATCAGGTCTTTGTTCATGTTTGCATAATGTGTTAGTATACTCTATTGGTATGAAAATAATTAGTGTGTTAAGGTTGCTACAAAAATAATTAATCACTATTAATTATTACCTACCTTAGTGTATGCGTTCTAATCAACGTGTAATCCATAGTATAAATCTGTTGAAGTGAAGTCACCCTGCCCCCACCTGCTGATATCTCTCTGCTTTGTTAGGCCAGCCAGCGCATGGAGGGTTTTACTGAGCAGAGAGTTTTACTTGATGACTAATCTAAAATTTCAAGTGAAATGTATAATATTTGGTAATGTGATCTTGTACTCTTTAGTAATGTGATCATGTACTCTTCTAATCTAAAGTTAGGCCTTTACGTGAAAATTAAGACATGTTTTTGAGTGCTCATTGAATCTACAATGAGGCCTGTATATGTAAAACTAACCACAGCACCCCCATTCTGAATACCTTGATCAAACAGTGACATTTGTAACGCATGTAAAAGGACCTGTAAAAAAATCATACAATGATCATAAAAGGTATAAACAGTTTTCAGATACTTCACTCTGCAGCAAGCTGAGGAGGTCATGGCGTTCCTACAGAGCTTCATTAGCATTAGCATCCTAAGCTATATAAACAACTGTTATGAAAGCCATTGTAAACTCACGGGGTAGGTAATGTGGTAGACATTTCACTGTTAGCTGCCCCAAAGCCTTTGAGCATAAGTTTTTTTAAACCACAATACAGTTCGTGTACCAAATTTTACTCACATAAATGCGCACTCCGCCTCCCATCAATCAGATCATCCATATCAAAATAATAACAATAAAGCATAAATCTAAAAAAAAATTAAGTCTGGTCCTCTGGACATTCATAAAACAAAACAAAACAAAACAAAAAAATTGTAGAAACATTTTGTCTTTCCTCCGAAAGACTTCAGTCTGAGGAGCAGTGGTGGAGAAAGTACTCAAACACTGTACTTAAGTAAAAGTACAAATTAACAGACAAAAATGTACTCTAGTAAAAGTAGAAGTACCATATTAATGTTTTTACTTAAGTAAAAGTAAATAAGTACT
>JARVGS010000761.1:26905868-26923575 GCA_031762315.1 Hypsolebias antenori | reverse complement strand
CTGGAGATATTCACTGCAACTAAATTTGTGCTTTTGGCAGAAAATGTGGACAAGTTGGTCTTTTTGGCCAAAAACGTATAACTTGTATAGATTGTAACCAGTCTGTTGCTGCTTATTGTTCTGGTTCTGACTGTTATTGTAGTTATTACGATTTTTTTTAATTGTTAGTATAGTTTATTTATTGTAAAGTGTTGTTTATTTAAAATATCATCCAAATAGGTTGCTTTTTATTTATTTTATACAAACATATTGCTTACTTGACACATTTTCAAAATAAACATTTTGTAAGTCTTCATTTTGTCTTTTTTTGTACCGAAAATTACCCAAACCAAGCCCTCCTTGAAATCGAATCGAAATGTGATTTTAGCGTACCGTTACACCCCTACTAGTTAGTTATGTAAAGTACAAGACAACCGGGTGAATTTGATATTCTTTTTGGTTTAATTTTGAGCAATTGTGACCAGCAGGTTGTGCCACCATGGTTTATGTGGTCTTTCATCATGTGCACATCTTTTAAACCTCCACAAGAGATTTTTTAAAAAAGAGACCCTTCATAAAACTTGTTCACCAACTATTGTAACATGAAGCTGCACTGCTCTAACTATGATCCCTGACCCTTATTCATCTTCCAGACTTACCATGAATAGTTTTCTTTTAAGTTACTTATGACGTCAATAATGTCTGATGTTTTCCACACATCGCCTGTCCTTGGACACAGAGTCAGTTACAGTCTGACTAATGTTTACCTAATGTTTTCAATGTTCTAAGAAAGAAAAAACTAATCATTAATGACATTTGTTTTATTTGATTAACAAGTGTGAACATGAGAAATTGTGATTATTTTCAATCATTACAATGAAATAATGAGAAATATTATAATGTGAATAACATTTCTCCTGTTTTTCAGAAAACAATCCTTCAGAGACACCTGTCGTGAGTGTTCTTTGAGCTGGAAGATGTTTGCTTCAGAAGGGAGTCATAATGTTCCCTAGTTAGCCAACACAATCTTCTCAGAGCTGTTTTGCACAAAGATCCTTTGTGTGGAAAAAGCAGTTTGTTTTGGACTCCCGAACCGGATAGTTAGTTTTGGATCCCTGAAGCTGTCACAGTGACTTTCCACTACCTTGGGCAGTTCCCGTCAAGTCCTCCTCGTGATGTATCCTGGTCTGATCCACCAGCAGAACCCCAGAAAGATGAGTCAGCACTGACCCGGTAAGGAGCTGAACCTGGTGACATGATGCCTTGGTCTGGTTATGCCATAGCTAATGAAACTTGGTAAATCATTTCCTGGCTTGCAGTGATAATAAATAACTTTCAGATCACATTAAATAACTTATTTTAACCAAAATCCAAAGTAAACTATTTATTAAAATAGTCAAACTTTGTCTAAATTTGTGCACATATAGAACAGAAATAATTCCTGCTCAAAAAGAGAGTTTTGCCTTAGAGAAGAGAATTAAGCCTCGGTTCATTACTATTGTTTGTTTATTATTATTGTTGATTCTTAGTTTGATTGTTTTTGTAATAAAACTTCAAAGACAACTTTGGTATCTTCATCCGGATGAACATCCATTTGTTCTGGTATGGGACTCCCTGTAATTAACAGATTTTACTTCAGTGACTGATTCTGATTGTCTCTCTTGTACAAGAGTCCTCGAGGCTCAATGGGATTAACCTGCCTAAATAAAAGTTGAATGAATTAAAGGGTGAACATATTAATTAAGTTGTTGTTGGTCAATAAACTGACCAGCTGGTGACTTGCTTTAATGAGTGCTAACTAAATAAACTGTGGAGGCGAGTGGTGAAAGTGTCACCCTTCTTCCTCCATCTCAACCTTCATTATTATTATTGCTACACTAGTCACCACCAGACATCAACACATCTTGTTGCTGCAGCTCTGGAAAGCCACGTCAGCAATGGTCACGGCCCAGTGACCCTTTGTACGCCAGAAAACCTCGGCTCGATGTGGGACAGCAACCTCTGCCAGGCATTCACTGAATGCACTGTGGTTTCCCACACTTGTCCCACCATCTGAGCTACAAACCACCAGCTTGTGATAACATGACCAGTCAGCTTTGTTCCCTCACCTGAATCTCCAAGATGTATAGCTCAAGATTTGATAACATGATTACTGAAGAAGAAAGGTTATCTTTGATTCAATCAGTTCATACATCTCCCTGAATAACAGTGTGGAGAAACGGTGCCAGAACAAAACCTTTTGCACCTTTCTCATGCAACGTGACAGGACTTTTCCTGATGACATTAGCCAAAGATACTGAACCTATTTTGATAATGTCAAAGGCAATAACTTTATTAATATTATTTTTTAAATATATAGCTTTGATGAATAAAATACATTTATCCATCCGGTGTTGACTTTTTTATAGATCCAAGATTACCTGCTCAACAATGAACATTGCTTATCTTGGATCATTGCATACCAAGAAACATAAGATATAAGATATGAACTAAGAAAAAACAACTAAATATAAACCAAGCACTAATAGCTTAAAAACAATAAAAATATGATTAACAGCAGCACAAACATAAGTCTATGTGAATAGATTAGCACAAATAAACACCAACATGAAACAGATCAGCAGCAACATGAAACAGATCAGCAGCAACATGATGTGATTTTACACAGTGATTATCCTGGTTAGATATTCATGAGTCTAACAGCCTCAGGGTCGAAGCTGTTCCTCAGTCTAGTGGTTCTACACTCAGTGCTCCTCAACCTCCTTCCTGAGGGGAGTGGGGCAAAAAGTGTGTGCTGGATGAGTGAGGTCCTTCATGATGCAGGTGGCTCTCTTCCTGTATCTAGAGGTGTAAATGTCTGAAGGTGGGGAGGCTGACTCAAACAGACTTCTGTGCAGCCTTCACCACTCTCTGCAAAGCTTTTGTATCAACTTGACATATACCCTCTACTCCCCTCATCAATTCTTCATTTCATTCTTTCACCTACTTCCTCATCTCTACCCCCGCACCCCCCACCCCAATTCATCCTACTCATTCATATCAAAGTCCTTTCTAGTCACCTCACCATCAGTGAAGATACTCCAGAAGGATACACAGAGCATGTTGAGTCCATGTGGTTCAATGACAATCCAGTTTTATGCAGTTCAATCCATCCCTCCATACCTCTCTCATCATTTCCATCCTTCTTCCCTACTTTTCACCTTCCAACAACCACCTATCGATCTAGGAGGACCATACGTTTCCCAGAATTTTAGCCTGGCAAAATAGAACCCCAACACTCAAGTCTTCTTTCTAATCAACCATGAGTTTCCTCAGATGAGATCCATCCTTCTGATTGAATCTATTTGTCCTCCTCACATCATTAATCTAGAATAAACCTACAAACTCGCTTTTTTGTAGCCCAGTCCCTTCTAGCGAGCTGCCATTTTGATTGTTCTGCTTGTATGTCGTTGCAGATACAATGCATGCTAATCAAATTAGCAGGTTTTTAATAGCAATACCTTGAAATGTGTTCAGATCACAAGTCAATAGAGGCAAAACTAATAAACTGGGTTTTTAATCTCAGCCTATGATTCCTTTGGATATATCCGACTAAACGCACAATAATTCTATCATGCAGGTGTTGTGGACATGTGTCACTGTCTAGAACAAAGAGGAGATGGAGAGCAGCAGTCGCAGTCAGCCACAAAGGTCTCTATGGGAACTGTCGGACCCTTTTCACCACCCGGCATTATAAATTGAATCCTGGCTCTGCCCACTCAGCCCATGCCCTTTTACATACCTGAACTGTTCTTACAAAGGTGTTTGATGGTGTTTCTACAACAAACAGTAGGGGGATGGAGACTAGTCATCAATTTGTGGCATACTTCAGTGATGGAAGAAATAATAATTAAAAAAAGTTTTGTTGCTTTTTTTTTCTGAATGCCTTATAAGGAATTGGACAACTTATCTTTTTATTTAAAATGTTCAGATTTGGAATAGTTTGGCAACAACAATTTAAAAAAAAACCTCAATATCAGGGGGTTTTAATTGTCTAACAAAACAATGGTTTAAAATAAAATATGTCAGTGGATAATAACATATATACCTCTTTAAATATCAGCAGCATATTGTTTCAAATGTGAAAATACCAAATAATTAAAAGGCTAGCTTTTGTTGGAAGAATATATATTGGTCACCACCTTTCATACCAGTTTTAGGCTAAGATCTTACATTGTAAAATGTTTGTGAAACATTGAAATTAATGCTGTAGGTAATTTTACACAGCATTACAAAATGTCACACTCAGTGTATGCCTTGTGAATCACTCAGCTCCAGTCAAAATGTATGTGCTTTAAAGGTCAGTTAGCTGTGATTGCCAACTTGAATTGGGTTGACTACAAAAGTTAATTAATTGTAGATGTCCAGCCATTCATTACTTTTGCAGGTTTACAAAAAAAATTTAGTGGATCATGAGTTATTTTGCTAAATGACAGACACAAACACACTCAATCACCATCTTTCGGCTGTTTTACCCTTCATTATAAAATACTTAGTTTCAAAATGATGTGTTGGAGAAATTCTCTCGTTCTCTGACATTTACTCAAAAGAACCCTTCTTACGGCAAGTGAAGGTTTTTAACTGGTGTTTTATACTTGCAATGTCAGATTTCAGGACAGGTTACATAACATATATAAACATGCATACATGTATATGCATGAAAACCAGTCACAGCAAAAAACACAAGTAAAGTTATCTGCTTGCTTTTATACTGCTCTCAGCTCAGAGTTCAACATAGTCCAGGAGGTGTCCTTGAAGGCAGCTGCAGTCTTCTTACACAGCACTCTCCGTTTTCACAAACATGTGGTTCATGGGCAGAGATTATAATGTTTTGGAAGATGATTCAGCTTTTTGAGGCTTTTGGTTCTCAGAGGAGAAGAGTGTTCTCAGCCATAAAAATAACAACCTTTTACCAAAAATTCACAGACAACTAGGGATGGGCGATATGGCATAAAATTCATATCACTATATGTATTATGAAGGGTGAAGATAATTATATATCGCAATATGTTTTTGGTATAAAACTTGCAATAAAAATGAAACAAAAGCATAGGGTGTCCTTTTGCCATCATTTATTTTGAAAACTGCTATACCACAAAAAAACTAAGAAAATTCCACTACTAGGTCTAGAGTTTTAAAATAAAATTTAAATAAATAAATAAATAAATAAATAAATAAATAAAAAATCGAGGCTTCTTTCTTGTAGAGCAAAACAGTGCAAAATATATCACATGTAGTTTTGGCCATATGCTTTAAACAAAACAATATGTTGTTAACTCTTAACAGTTTCCAGTATTGTCACTTAAGAAATGAACAGCAACAGAGCAGCCTTTTACACTGAAAACACTTAACGCTCCAACCCTCTAGTGGACGTCTCCTTCCACTTTAAGGAGAGCTGACATGGCGACCAGTTTCCTCTGTGGCTTACAGAGGGTCTCACAGTAAAATCACACAACACAGCGTTCTTTTCGCAGATCAGAGAGCAGGTTTCTCTAAAGCTGACCAATGCCTACATTAACTTTCGACAGAACACAGCGTTTTGCGCATGCGTCCGAATACGGCAACACTAAAGCAAGCCGGACGTGGTTAGTTTCTAGCTTCGCTACTTAGCTCTCCAAGGAAAGACTTTAACAGCACTTACTCGGAGTTTTCAACACACAAAAATGTAACGAGTAAATCTGACAACTCGAATTTTACACTTTAACACCACTTATGCACAGTTTTAAACAAAAAAAAAGTAATTAAATCTGACAACTCTGATTTTACGTCAGACGCAGCATTACTGCAGTTAGCCGGTAGAAGACAAATCTCTATCATAGGCCAAATGTCTATCGTTTCTACCATGTACAGCTTATATCACGCATTCCTACTGACAACATGCAAAACATGCATATTAATAAAGGAGGAGCTGTACATTTTACCCGATAAGGTTTTTTTTTAAAAGTAGTCCTTGCAGTTGTAAGTGTAGAAGCAAAAGTATATATATGCATATTTTTACTGTATTTTTCACCTTACAAGTCATGTTTTTTTGCATAATTTGCATGCCCTGTGACTTATATACCGAAACGACATTTATATCTATTTTTTCCCACATTTGTAAACCAATTTTTGGATGAGACATGACCGTTTTCATTCATTCTGAATTAAAATATTGAACACTATCATTTTCAGCTGCTAGATGGCACTTAAGTAGTCTGGCATGCCGTTGTACCATGTAATAGGTAAAAGTGGCTATTAATAACAATCGGCTTGCCATAGCTTGCCGCCGTCATCCAGCTCTCCTGGAACAACGTGTCAAATCAGTTTCATTTCACTGCACCACCTCGGCGAAATGCAGCTAATTTGACCATTAAAGTGCATTATTAAGAACAAGTTCAAATGAGACAACTTTGCTATAATGTCGAACAAACAAATAAATGTTTTTAAGTGTTAATCTTGTTAAATTCTTGTAAAAGTCCTTCGTGCACACTCCCACAAATTTGGCAGCCAATCGATTTTTGGCACAACACTGGCCCACATTTCCAGGTTTGGCCCACATTTCCGGGTTGTCAGCGGTAACATGTAACAAATGTGACATGTCAGCAGTGACGCATAATGGAAGCAACGCATATGGTGAAGCAACTTATTTATGGATGTTTCCACTTTGTGACATTTGGACTGATTTTACTCATAGGGCGTAGCGATGTGTACACTGGAAAATACGGTAATTACTTTTCCCTTATGGCCACCATAATGAGACTGTGCCATTTGTGTGTGTTTGTTTAAGGTGCAATCATAATAACAGATATCAACAATGCTGATTTTAGTGTAAAAGTTTCAACAAAGAAATACTGTACTACTTTGAATCCAAGAATAACTCCAGTTGCTATTATTATACTCCTGAGCTTAACACTCAACATAGATTTAAAAAAAAAGTCAAACAATACTATGAAAAGAATCCAATAAATTATTGCTTACCTCTTGTCTGTCTCTGCATATAAGACATTTCCCTACAGTGTTTCTCTCTAAACCCACAGCTGTAGCTCAAGTAGCCCAGATAGGGTTAAAATTTAGCCTGGGATCATTTCTGCTTCTGTTTCTCCTTCCTCTGCTTCTCTTGTCTGTCACTTTAATGAGCATAAACACACAGTAAGGAGGAGTAAGGAGAACAATGCCAAGGTGTACGAATGGACTGGAAGCAAGGGAAGGGAGCAGAGCAGACAGACAAAAAAAAAAAACCTAAAAGAGACAGAGACAACTGATGATGACGCCCAGGGGAAGGATGCCTGATCTACTTCCACAGAATGTGCGAGTGCAAAAGTAAAGAAAGTCAAAGTCTCTCAAAAAGAGTTTAGTATTACCTGTTGTAGGCCATACAAGTGTGTACATATACAATAAGAAGTATCATGATGCATGCTCAGGATAGCCAAGGTCATGTGACTTTAGAATGACCCTAAATCACAAAGTCTCCATCACTTTATCACTTGCTAACTGGTAGGAGCTGTTAGTGCTGATATCCATCCATCCATCCATCCATCCATCCATCCATCCATCCATGTTCTTTAGTAGACTGTTGCACAATGTCATGGGTAACTGGTGTATATCTCTCTGAGTGAGAGGCTGGGTACGTCCTGAACAGTTCGCTGGGCTACACAGTGAGACAAAATCACCCGTGCTCTCATACGCACCTAGTGATGGTTTAGAGGCACAGATTAATTTAATATGGAAGTTTTTGGTCAGTAGAAGTATCCACAAACAATGTTTGCATGCACAAGGAGTCAAGTCAAGTCAACTTTATTTATAGAACACATTTAAAACAGTAACGGTTATCAAAGTGCTCCTCGAAGGAGGACGTAAACTGCACACAGAAAGGCCAAGGGAAGGAATCAAACCTGCAACCTTTTTGTTGCAAGCTAACAATGCTAACAAAGAGCACCAGCTAGTGCTGATATGCCATCTTTATTAGTCTTGAAAAACTATACTGTGTATTATGTGTGTGCACCATTTCCATTTGTTATGTAAACTACATGAGCCTGTTAGTCGTACATAAGTGCTATTTGTTACAAGAAGTTGATACACAAAAACAATTCTCATCTCAGACTTGTTTCATTCTGTAATGACTTTGCTCATTAACACCTATCCATCACGGTTGGTGGTTGGACGCAAGTGCAGGCAGACATGGGGAGAACTAAATAAAAACAATGGATTTATTAACAAATGAGGAAAAAAATCTTATGTGGCAGCAAAAAGCTCAAAACTCAGGACGACAAAAGCCCAAAGAGAAAACACGGTGGAAGACACCTGGTGGGTTGCCAGGAACGATGAGCCGATGGTGACATGATCAGAAGTGGTTTCGATAGAACTGAGGGCGAGTGGGAAATGAAAGCACTGGGGATGATTGTTAATTAGGAGCTGGTGTGAGTGATAACTGGTTGAACTGGTGAGGTTGACTGAGTGTGAGGACCAGCTCAGGGAATACAGAGGGTTGAATAAAGACTCAAGGGAAAAAACACAATCGAACCCAAAAGACCCGAATGAAACAAATCAAGAAAGGAGAACAAAGAGAAACACATGATACTATATTTTCCTAAAACACGACTCATTGTTGCAGCACCAGGTACAACATTTTCCATCCCAGTGATAACTGGACATTTTGTATCAGCCCACTATTTGCAAAAAACATTCATTTAGATTAGCAGCTGCACTGAATGTTTTTGTGTTTTGTTTATGTGATTATGGGTAGAACTGGTATGCAATGGAAAGTAAACACATGAATTATAGAAGAATGAGAAGAAAATAAAGTCAACAAAAGAGAAAAGAACAAGGAAAAGTGATTTTCTGAAAAATAAATGGTGAAATTAAATATTGAAATTGTTTAGTTTATGCTAAAAATGTCAAGGACCTTTCAAAAACCAGCAATAAATATGAGAAACTGAAAATAATCGGGAAAAAAAAAAAAATAACAGACAACAGTAATATTTATTATTTGTTTATTTGTTTGTTTGTTCAGATTTGACCCTAAAACGTTGGTTACATTTGGAAGACTTATCAAGTGAAAAGTCTAAACCTTTATTCATATTTCAGCAGAGTTATTGAACTTAATGAGGTCTGTCAATGTAAATATTAGAGTTTTAAATACAGCCAAACTTCTGGAAATTGCAATAAAAAAAAAAACAAATAAGATTAAATTAAAAATAAACAGGGCGTGGAAGTATATTTTGAATTCAGCAGAGCAGTTCAAAACAATAAGGTTCATTGATGCCTTTGAACCGTAATAAGATTAGCTTACTGCGTACAATCAACCGATCTGTTTTTATACCAAGCAACTGAGTCAGTGAAGGCAACACATATACCACTGAGCAACCAGACAAACTGTTGTCAATTTTATTTAAATTAGAAGATCAAATCTAATTCCTGGAGACAAAGACTTCCAATGAATCCTCATGAGCCAAAACCAACATGCTGATAACATTAATACAATTAAAATAAAGAGATGAAATGCATCAAAAATAAAAGTACTGATGATGCTATTCTTGTGAAAACGGTATTTTTATATTTATTTATAAAAAGGTGAAGGTGGATGATAATGTTTTTGCCGACATGTGTTCATCTGTTTTTCTGTTTACAAAATATCCACAAACCACTGAACAAATGTTAATAAAACTTGTAAACAGGGATTACCAGTAGATAAACTCCTGCAGCTAAACCCTTGCAAGCAACCTGATCTAAGATGGCCGCCATAATTACTGTAGCCAACATTAGCAAAACAAAAAAAGAGTTCCGACTGCAAGGATTTGTAAATGTAAAACTGACACAAGGACACACAAGAGCAAACCAGACACGGCATAAAGCTCAAAGAGTAGCAGACTGAAGACTGAGGTGAAGCCGAGGGACTAGAAAGGATGACAAGTATCGTGGCTGCAGCTGTGCCTGAGGAAAATGGAACAGGTGCAGACGGGCGTGGCAGGCTGACTGGAAAAGTACTGAGTGAGGGAGAAGTGGCTAATGGCACAAAGGAGCACACTGAGACCGATCACATGAAAACACAAGGAGCACATGCTGTTTGCTGATGACTCTGTTATCCTGTCCCGTCTCAGTAGTGATAACCCAGACCCTGGGCTTCTGGTCGGGAACTTCACTGAATGGTATGTTTTACTTTTTAAAGTTAAATGTTTCTAAGACAAAGGAGATGGTCGTTCATTTTAGAAAAGACTCTTCAGTTGCAACTCCTGTAGTCATTAACAGTGAAGCTGTCGAGGTGGTGCATCAATATAAATATCTGGGAACTATTCTGGATGACAAACTGACCTTTGACCCCCATGTGAACTCACTTTGTAAGAAGGCCCACCAGAGAATGTATGTTTCTCAGAAGATCTGGGGTTTTAATGTTGATTCTACTTTTCTGAGAATGTTTTATTGAGGCTCAGCTTTTACCTTCATGTTGGTTTGGACTTTTGACATGTAAGAACAGGAACAAACTCTCAGGGATTGTCAGGACGTGCAGCAAAACTGCTGGTATAGCCCTACAGAATCTCACTGACCCACACTAGGTGAGGTCAGTGAACAAGGCCAGGCTGATTCTGGCAGATCCTGATCACCCACTCCGTGGTGAGTTCAGGTTGTTTCCATCTGACGCAGGTATCTGCTGCCCAGTTGTAGGATGAACAGACTAAAAACTCATTCATCTCTGTAGAGATCAGGCTTCTCAACGAACAGTGATGATTTCTGTTATTTTAAAGTCTCAATGTCTTGTCTGGATGTTTTTTGTCCCTACTGGGTGAAACAAATTGCCCCTTGGGGATAATGAAGATTCTTGAACCTGAACACAAAACACAGAATTATAATATCATCTGGAAGCGCCTCTACAACTGATTAATGCTTGATACGAGGCACAGGATGGACTTTGCTTTATGGGATTATGCTCGAAGTATTACGAGATTGGTCAGAAGTTTGTTTACACTTGAATACACTCAAAAAGCAATGTCATCATTTTGCTTCAGCTACTTTGCTTCCAGAAGCCGTCTGTTCTGCGTGCAAGCAACATGGACAGCTCTGAGGAGCAGTTGGCCAATGCAGTCATAAGAGTATGGCGCTCTCCTCGTGACAGATTTGTGGCCAAATGGTGGATGCAGAGACAGAGTGGAGACCCTGGTGGGAAGAATGGAAGAAACCTTTCCTTTGTCTCGTGGACTAGAAAACGTTAGTGTGAAATCAACCATCCTGCAACCACGTGACCTTGAGCTGCCTGTTCAGCTTCAGACGTAAGGATCTGCATTCCTTCAAAAAAATACTAGGCTTTTATTTTTTTAAGTATTTTAGTAAGTATGTTTTTTTTTAAGGTTCGATTGCTAATAATACTTTTCTACTTTTTAAGATGAGTAACAAGTATCTCTGTCAGCTCTCTCACAGAATGGACCTGATCTTAGTCATCATGAGCGCTTCATACAGTATTTTTGGCATTTTGGCACAAGCATCATTATATTCAAACTGATTGCAAGTAGAACGAGTAATTTTATGTTTGCTAAGTCCCCGATGAGAAAATCAGGAAAACAGTTTCAAAGGGAACAAAGTGTTTCAAGCTTTGAACTGAAGCCATTCATCAGGCTCAGCCTCGGCTGCTGGTTTGTTACTGAATGAAAAGGATTTCTGTGAAAATACTTTTAGGTTAAATAAGAAGTCATGCACAAAAGAGGCACCTTTATGCATTTCGTTTTATCACTTGGACAAAAAAAAAAAAATCCATAAACCAGAGATGTATGACCGCCAACAGCTGACCTATAACAGAATACAGTAATGTGTTATAAATATTCAACACAAAAACAAAGAAAAACTCTGAAGGTTTTCTGCCTCTAAAATATTTAAAGGCTCTGTGAGCAAAATGAAATCATCTCTTGAAAAGTCTTCAATGTTTTCTTTGGCTCCCTGTCATTCTGTCACAGTTTTGGCCTTGCTGCAGTACATCTGTCTCTTCTTTTGTTGTGCAACTGAGAAAAAATATATTCATTCGTGACTTTATACGTTCATGCACAGCGAGAGAGATGATTTGGATATCAAAGTTAACCTCATTAGCACAAGCGTTCAGATGTCCACCAAAGTTTACCCCAGCTCTGCCTATTCTTATTACAACTAAAGATTAGCATTTCTTTGGTATGTCAAAGTATGAGATTACTTTAACATTAAATGAAATAAGAAAAAGAAAAGGGCACAGTCTGGTAATAAAATTTTGAACGTTAAACATAATGTACTTTAAGCTACTTAAACACAAGAGTGTGTTTAACCTTTTAATGTACGTTCTGATGCATGTGCAATAATCCAGGTAAATCTAACCAGGTTGACGTGACAACCTGATTAGATTCCTTAAGCTAGTTTCCCATTTTTATTCATATTCACAACTTTGGCTCCCAGCCCAGTGAAATGTTGCCAGACGTTGCTTTACTTTCAGGGTAAGCCATATCTTTGAGAGATGTTTAAGAAAGAAATGAACTACGACTATTGCTGATGCATTAAAGTGAACTAAAACAACTCTTTCAAAGGAATCCAGACCAGACAGAAGTAAATGTTGGACCAGATTGTACTCGCTGGAAGGAGGACAACAGAAAGCACAACAAATGCCAGTTTAGCTCGATGCTGGTCAATGCAACAACAATACTGCTATTTTGTGTTTGGTTTATATTTGCTTAACTTGTGTGGATTTGAATTCATGAAGAAATTATGATCTACATAAATGGGAAAACTTTACATCTTACAATCAAATGAGTTAGAGAGTTTTATTTTTTTTTAATTTAAATTAAAAAAGTGATAGGTAAAGGGTTGGCAATTCTTGGAGTTTACATCTCTTGCTGAAAAACTAGACATAGTTGTTTTGGTTGAACTTTTGAAACGATGTGCACAATTTAATGTCATATTCAAAAACTTAAGTGCTTAGCTTGTGTTGAAAATTAATTTAACCAGTTGTTCATAAGATATTTTACTTACAGCAGTGTCACATACAGAAATCCACACATTAACTGTTTTGTAATTAAACTATGTTAAATTTTGTGAGTTTGTCCTTTAATCATAATCCAATTTCACTGTTACCATATTCAAAGTGCATATAGTTAAAACAAAGAAGGACACAACTTTAAATTACATCAACTGATCCAGAATATCAAAATCAGCTTAGAAATGTTGACAGCTGATATTGGTTTTGTTTGATGTTTTTGCCTGTTTTAATTATCACCCATAGTTTGAAATTTGAGGCAATTATTAACACCATTTTATTGGTAAACTGAAAACGTCATCAGTGAGAATAATACGTTTTTCCCTCTGTGGGTTTGTTTTAATATTCATGAGCCTGATGTGCCGTTTGCCGCAAGTTACACACATCAGCAATAAACAAACAATAAAAAAATCTGCATTTGGTGCCCACTCTCTTAAAAAGTGCATACAACCTGAGGAAAATGCTGTCGACCAGAGACACATTAAACCAAAGCCATTTAAACCAGAATCAATCGAAAACGTCATTTCAGCAGCTTGTTGGACTACTTATCGCTAATGAGGCTCATCAGTGCTGATATTGTATTTTTTATTTTATATTTTGTTTGTAGTCACCCTCACACTATGTGCCAGAGATTGATGAACACCAACATTCATCACTGGATGGATTGTTTCTTGCTATCAGAGAAGCTTTGATTGCATCTTAAACAGGAAGTGACTGTTAAATTTCAGCTATGTAGCTATGTTAAGGTGGAGCGATAATGTTTTTTGCTTGCGTTTATACAGGTATATGTGTTTGTGTGCATGTTTATAAGCGGATTCATCTACCCATTTTGTTAGTAAAATTTCTCATGAACCACAACAGCCTTTAATAAAACTTTCAGAAAATAATTACTGGATGTCAGTCTACAAATAGCTTTTGGAGTCAACACCATTTAAGATGGCTGCAACGTCTAACTGACCAATGCCCATAACGCTGCCATTTTTACATCTTGAGCTGATATTTGGTGTGGTAGTAGTTGAGCTTTGGCCCTAATGAATATTTTGAAGACAACACATTGCTCAACGTCTTTGCCAAAAAGCTTGACAATAACCCTGTTGGTCTAAAAAAATATATATCATATTAGACAGAGTTCAATGATATTCTCAGAAAGTAAACATTGGATGTGCATCTTTAACTGCATAACTGTTGGAGTCGGGTCAATTTAAAATGGCCACCACATCAAAAAAATGGCTGTTTTGTCTTTTGCCAACATAATATAACAGACTAAAGTCTAGTTTGTTTAGTACTTTGTTGTGTTGGTAAATACATATTTTATTTCAAACGATTTAAAAAGTGTGTAAATGTACTTGGAGTGTAAAGAAAAGTAAATGACCAGTGACATTTTCCATGGAGTCAATGGAGAGGAAAGATGGTTAGAGACGAGGACAGCATCTGGGAGGCTACGAAACAATACGGTTTCTCAGAGGTGTATTTTTTTTAATCTCTCTAAAGACAAGTAAAAAAATATATATTAGTCAACTTCATACATGTACACGTGCAATGCAATGTCTAATGTTAAAATTTCAGCAAGTTTATCAAAACGTGTAAGACAGCAGGATTAGCTTCGTGCTCAGTGAGTGTGGGTTTAGCCACAGACAAAATGTCATTTGGAAAATGTCACTGCTTAAATGCCAGTGCAGCTCTCAGTGCTGGTTTCTGTGTGTATGTATGCTCAAACGCACCCTCATAGCATTTTCTATTTGTAGCTATCTACAAACTTTTTGCAAACTTTATGTAATCACTTGGCGGGGTTACGTTGTTTGGGAATGAGAAGATGCACTGAATGGATGTTTTTTTCTCCAAATGTGCACATGAACTTCCACTAACACATACATTGATTGAAATAAACTAAATCTGGATTCAGATAAAATATGTTCGAGATCATCTACTGCATGTTTTGGCATATGCATTTTCAACATGAACTCACAAAGATTTGTTAATTCGCTGTCCGCCGCTTGAGCGTTTTGATTTCAGATTCTTGTTGTAGCTCTTTTGAAGGCCAACTTAAATCAGATTTAATCTAGTTAGGCATGTATAAAATATAAAAAAAATCACAGGAAGGACAGGAAGTGTTTAGGGAAACAAAATTGATATTTTAGAGATGATTAATTTACAAGGAGGTGGTGGTGGCCTCCTAAATACTTAAATGTGACGTTTGATCAGAATGCTGCCGGTTTGAAATTCCCAGTGGCAATATGCTTGGATAGAAAAAGGGCAAACAAACATTTATTCCCACACCTTCTGGTCATGTGCCCTTGAGCAGAGCAGTGGAGGAGCTCCTTGATATAAAATAAAGCAAGTACATAAATGTAAAGGAGGGCAATTCTGAAATAAAGTACAAGCATGACGATTTAGTGTTCCACGGACAATGGATTAAAAACACATTTAGTCATCAGCCTTTTCTGTGTGTTGCCCCAAAGATCGTCCATCCACTGGAAATCACTAGCACTTGTTTTGATAGATTAGCCTTTGCAAGCACACGCAAACCTTTACAGTGTGTCCAAAGAGAAAAATGCAAATGCACACCAAGTCCTAAAGGAACTTTAATGAATCACAAAAACAGGGGATGTCTGTAAACTAACCTACTTACACCCATTGAACTATTTGTTCAAACAAATAGCTAATCAGACAATCATAGTAGCAACTCAAGGCATTTAGGCATGGTGAAAATGACAGAGTTCATCAGAGCATCGGAATAGAAAATAAAGTGGATTTAATTGACTTTGAACGTGGCATTGTTGTTGGTACCAGACAGGCTGGTCTGTTTTAGAAACTGCTGATCTACAGGAATTTTTTTTTATACACCACCATATGCTGGTGTGGATTCTCCATCATCCAGGGCATGACGAATAAAAATTAAAAACATAAAAATAAAAAATAAAAATAAAAAACTGGACATCTGTAATCCAAGAGCTTTTACTTCCCGTCCGGGGAGATTTTTCAATTCCAAAATATGGAGTATGGAGTTCCAAGCTTTAAAGTACCATACATGAAGTGCTCAATTATATAATCAAGATCAGGGGTTCCCAACCATGGTCTTTGGGGAACACCATCCTGCATGTTTTAGTTGTTTCCCTGCAGCACACCTGATTCAGTGATTTTATTACTTCTTCGAGTTCTACCAAAGCCTGTTAATCACCCATTCATGCAAATCAGGCGTGTCAAAGCAGTGAAACAACTAAATATGCAGAATGGTGTTCCTCAAGGACCATGGTTGGGAACTACTGATCTAGATTAATATGTAGATTAAACTCATTTCCCTCTATATGGAGTGCCAGTGAGGTGTTTGTTAGCCTGGATCACAAGGAATATGCTTTATTTACATGCACAAAAGTGAATTAGAGTGAAATTTATAAAAGAGGAGGACCACTCTCCTGCATTTTAAGTTTTCGTAATCTGAATTCAAAGACCACCTACTCTGTTTCATTGTTTTCTTGTTTGATGTAAATGCTTTCCTTCAGACCCTTTCTAACCATTTGTCATCTCGGTCCAAATTATTATTATTTTTTTATGAATTATTTTGGACTTAACCATCTCCAGGGTTTACAGAGAATGGTTTAAAAAATAGTGCGCAGTAGTTGTGTGGATGAAGAAGTCTTATCGATGTCAGAGGTCAGGAGAACAGGTTAACTGGTTTGAGATAACAGAAAGGCAACAGTAGCTCAAATAACATTTTGTTACAGCCAAGATATGCAGAATATCATCTCAATGAACAATGCGTCAAACCTGGAAGCAGAGAGTTACAGCAGAAGTCCACACCGGGTGCCCCTCATGTCAGCCAAGACCAGGAAACAGGCTGCAATGCACTGACTCACCGGAAAAACAATGTCTGGTCTCACGAATCTCCATTTCCTATACCCTTAAGATCCTTCAAGTTGTTTCAACTGAGCACTTTTAGGTTGTGATGAACAAGAGATGTGCAGCTGACCAATATGCAGCAACTTTCAATTTGGTACAAGAAAGGTGCATCTTGTGAAGAGGTACTATGTGTATATTGGAATGTCTCTATAGTGATTCCCTTGTCTGGCTAAATCACATTTCTGCTATATTAAAAGGAAGTAGATATTGTCTAGATGCATCTGAGCCTAAGTGGTGTGTGCATGACAGATACAGTATGTAAGTCTTAAAGCGTAAACCGGAGCGACAAGCATGAAGATGATAAAAAAGCTAAATTACAGACATACCCTTGGGCATAGTTTTAAGATGGATAAAGAGCTTAACCAGCCTTCCTGCCAGCTCCGTTTTTCAGCTCATTCACACCCTGAAAATCAGTATTCACAATTCCAACAAAGCAGAATTGTGTGGTCCAAATTCTGTGAAGCGAATCAACAGAGACACAGTGCCAACTGCAAACAAAGACATACAGCAGGATGGAGAAGCGTGGCGTAGTAGAGCTTGCGCTTAAACGTTGCAATAAACTGATTTGTTTGATAAAATGAGCTTTTATGTTAAGTTCTTCTCGTTTTCCTCACTTCACGTGGAGATAAGATGACTTCAGGGCTTACTGGTTGTCGTAGTAAAATGTGGCAGCATTCAGGTGGAAAGTAGGCTTTTCTGCATCAATATAAATTACATCCATCATCAATTCTGCTCCGTTGTACACGTGAGTAACCATTTTTTTATGATTGTGATGCTTTGTTATGTTCTGCATCTTAGGCTTGACTTTCACTTTACTAGAAACTTTATATATAT
>JARVGS010000761.1:26854553-26872495 GCA_031762315.1 Hypsolebias antenori | reverse complement strand
GCGAAACGCCGGTGACCGGGAACGCCGTAAACCGGGGGTCACCTGGATAAGTAAGCTCCATTTACTATAAGGCGCACGTGATTATAAAGCTCACTGTCAATTTTTGAGAAAATTAAAGGATTTTAAGTGCGCCTTATAGTCCAAAAAATACGATATTCATGGCAAAGTTGGACATCAAACATTAAATATTATCCTAAGTTATATCAAACTTTATCCTGAACTGTAACATAGTTATCGTGAACTCTGTTAAACGTTAACGTAAGTTATGTCAGAGGTTATAATGAACTATATATTAAAGGATATTCAAAACTTAACTGTTATCTGGAACTATATTAAAGGACACCCCTAAACTGTCAACTGATGGAAGATCATCCAAACTATATTAATTGTTCTCCTAATCTATATCGAAGGGGATTATGTTCACACAAAGTATTGGAGTAAATCCCATCAAAGCTTGGTTCATGAGACTGACGTGCACCAGGCTGGCTGGAATCTGTCAGTTAACAAATGTGGTGACTTTGGGGAGAAGACGTGTAGCTAGGCCTGTCACAATAAATTATTTAATCGCATGATAAATGAAAATTATCAACGTTGTTTTTAATTTATCGGCTTTATCGTTTCTTCATGTCTCTTTCTACTGAAGACACTGGATGACAAAAGGCTCAACTCTGCTGCTCTTCACTGAGCCCTCACTTTCTCTTTAAAATCCACTTTAATCATCCAAAATCACTTTTTAGATCGTTAAAAGCAGCTAAGCTGAGAAGCTAAGCTACGAGCTAAGCTAACAGGCCGACCTCGGGGAAAAAACCGCCGTCTTGTCAAAGCTCCAAAATTTGCGGTTGAAACTCGTGCCTTTGTGTAAAAAGTTGTTTTTCTCTGCAAAAAGAAGCTGAGAACTTGTTTACTGATGTTTTATTAAAAGCTTTGTGTGAAAAATGCTATGCTAAAGAGCTCAAACCACACCAAGCATCCGCCATTTTGAGAACCGAAGCGAGACAGCCCACTTCACGTCAAGGGGCCTCCCTCCCATTTTTCTTAGAGATACGCTGCTCGCTCCCTCTCTATCCATCCTTCGGTTCAAACAGTCTTATACTGATATTCAGTGGTCAATAAAAGATACTACATGCAAAACAAATGAACAAACATTTCTTCTTAAATTTGACAATAATTACTAATTATTGTCAAATTGCCAATTATTTAATATTACATTATTTTATTTATTATTTTGCTAACAGACAGACAAATGAAGAAATGTACACACAGGCGAACAAATGCCCACCTTTCATTGCAATAAAATGTTAGCACGGAGGCAACAAAGACTGGGAAAATTATGCAAACAAACAATTTATGTTGAGTGAAGACAATTTGCTGCAATGTGAAGAATCTATACTAGAACTGACAGGAACGTCGTCATAAAGGTGAAAATCTGTCAAGAAGGAGCACTGCTCTGAAGTGAGTTCAGCAGAGTTTCTTAACTTTTTTAACTCAAAACTTTTAAAGTGGGCTTCTGTGAAAATGTCATGAACAATCAACGTCTTACCTGTTGCAGGGTTTTTGACACAAAATTCTCGGCACATTTGCAAAACACAAAAAGTTGCAGCTGCAGTAAGGTTCACATCTTAAAGAAATATAGTATTTTTTGCTGAAATGCCCATAAAATACACAAATATAGCAATATATATGATAAAAACAATCAAAAACAAAAACAAGTGTGCGCATGAGCCTCTCTTAAATTGTTGAGATTGGAGATGTTTTAAGACATCTAATTTTCACTTAGCCCTGCTCAAACTAGCTGTTAGCTCATCAGCCCAGTCAGAATTAAACTTCATCCAAACTGAGGTAATTCAAAGATATACACACGACAGGTGAGATACTGACTGTTCGTAACTTTTCAATAGAACCACACTTTAAAAAATCTATTGATTTAAATCATATTTAAGGATGATCAAAGTGTTAAACGAGTGTTTTTTTTTTTTTTAATTGTTCATCTCAAACATTATGGAATGAAAAAAACTATTAAATGTGAAGAACTTGCAGCGCTACAATAAAAGTTAGCTTATTTCAAATTATTATTGTTTTTTTGTTAAGAGGTGAGTGGCTGTGGCATGTGACACTACTTATAGGAGCATTTATTCTTAATGTTCCATCCTTGGCCTGGCAGAAATGCAGCGTAAAATATTCACAAACTGCAGGATCTATGGAGGGGGAGGATTTCATGCTCACCCACTGAGTCATATTATCAGTTAAAGCTGTCAACTTAAAGGGAGGAAATGAGGTTAAGAGCTGGAGAATAAAGTTTAGGGGTAAAAATAGCAGAAGGGAAATGAGAACTAGAATATAGTCGTTCACCTAGAAGTTTTGAGGCTGTTCTTTATTAGATGACTGAGCTGTCATCAGAAGCTAACATCATCTGAAAACTCACAGCAGAGCTGATAATAGAATCTGTGGAAGAACAAACATATAAAACTGGCTTTGTGTATTTGGTTAAATCAACATTATCAAAGCTCAACATTGTTGATGTATTGTCTGCATTCATGCCACAGTTTTAAACAAGATCATCTTATGCTGAGAAATGACGGCGTCGTACACGTTTTGGTCAAGCCTTGAAAATAACTTTAAATGTGATCTCACCAAATGTTACATTCAAAGTTTGTGTTGACGACTCTCAGCTACCATCACACCAAATTTCAACTCAATATCTGCAAATTAGACTGAGTTAGAGACATTTTTGCGTTGGCTGATGTCTATTAGCTGTGACGGCCATCTTGAATTTGGTTGATTCCAAACGTTAAACACTTGTAGATGCACTTTTAGTGATTATGTCCTAAAAGTTTCATTGAAACTCATCAAGGAATTCATTTCATATTTTTTTGACAGACAAAGTTGACCCTGATCAGAATTAGTGCTTAGAAAATATTTGGGGATCACTCTCAGCTACAACTACACCAAATTTTAGGTCAGCATCTGCAAGTCGTCTTTTATATGTTTTAAGATCAACTGGCTGAGGCAGCCATCTTGAATTCAATGAACTCCAGAAGTTACCGTAAAAACTTTTAGATGTAATCTAACGATTATTACTACTGATGATTACTACCACTCACGGAGTGAGACACACTTTAAACTGCTTCCTTACATATACATACTAACATTATGATACTGCTAACATAACAGTTTATATGTCCGGATGTATTTTTTGCTTATTTTTGATAGTCATTTGTGTTTATTGTCAGTTTTATTTTCCTTTTTGTTTATTATGTCAGGTTTTCTGTGTTTTGTTCTGTCCCTGTTAGCAATTTTTCCTTCATTCAGTTTTGCTCGTTCAGCTCATGCCCCGCCCACTTTCACCTGTTCCTTGTTCTCATTTTGCCCAGGGGTCTCTGTTCATCCACTCCTGTCCATATAACCTTTCAGTGTTCACTCCTTCCTCAACTGAGCATTATGCATTACTCATGCCATGTCTGGGTTTCCCTGTGCCTCCTTGTGCCACGCCTCAGTTTGTAAGTTTTGCCGCCACGCCAGCCTTTGTTTTGTTTTGTTTTTAATGAAACAAAGTTGTATTTTTTGAGTTCCTTGTGTCAGTCTGCATCTTTGGCTCCAAACGCCTCTGTAAACCGTGACAAAATAGAGAACGTGTGCAACCTGCATCAAACAAACTTCGACACTGTGAGAGTTTTAATTTGTGTAGGATCAGTTTTCTTTTTCTTTCTCTTCAGATTAATATCTTCTAACAATCTCAAATCATGAACAAAGGAGAGGAGACTGCTTTAACGTGGAGACGGCTTGTTTGCAACACTAACGGTAAAACAACCGTGTCGCTAAGGCTCCTTTTCTGTCTTTTTAAATCTCTGATGTTGTTGTAAAGCACCTTGATAACAGTTCATCTGTTTTAACTGTGCTCTAGAAATAAAGTTGACTTGACTTGACTTGACTTTATTCTTTTTTTTTTATACATTCGTCTAGATTTCAACTACACATTTTACCATAATGTCAAACTTCCTGTCTTAAACTACGGAAGCCCAGTAGGCTAACGAAGTAACTCAAACCAAACTCTAATTAAACATAGATATGTTTCAAAATCAAATATTAGACCTAAACTATATTTTACTATAAATGGTGCTTAAAATTTGGTTTCTTTTAAAATGTGCAGAAATCATTTATTGTGTTGATAATAGACAGGACATAAAATTAATATTAAACGAATCAAGGCTGAGCTCTGAATTTTAGTAGTTCATTTTACTGTATAGTATATTTCTGTCGCCACTAGTGGGGAAAAGTTAAAAATATTAAATCTGCCAGTTGAGCACTTTTACCCCAAAATTAAAGAAACATGTTCACCCATATAAACAAAGAGCACTTTTTCTATTACCCTCTAATGAATTGAGCTGGTGCAATAAAATAATTATTTCGGAAAGGTCATCCAGATCAGCTGGTTTCACCCTTATTTCAGCATTAATGGTCCATTCAGCAAGAGTTAGTGATCCCGTTTTCTCATAAATTTCCTTCTCCAGCAAAGACTGGGGAGCAAACGTAAAATAAAATAAAAAACTGAAAACACTGTGGAGGTTGAAAACTGCTTTCTTTCTTTCAGCAACGTCCAGCTCGCTCGTTTAAACCCAGACAGGTGTTGAGACGCAGAAAAGTCTGTGCGTCATTCCTCGTCATAAAAATACACGGCGCTGCAAATAAACTCAAGACGTTACCTGCAGGGCAAATGTTTGTTCTTACAGCCCGTGTCAGAAAACCTGTGCATGTGTGCATTCGCTGGGTGAGTCATCTGCTTCGTTATAAGACCCGAGTGCACCAGAGGAACGTTGGAGATCTGAGACTGATGAAGTGCAGCACGCAGACGGGCTACAGAACCCTGGGAGAATAAAAGCCTCATCAGTGCCGCGCTCTCCTCACAGAGCCGGAGAAGGGTTCATTATCGCTCCCTGCATTTATGAATATGCTATTAATCTGATCAGGACCAAATAATGGCATCGTTTATTCATGGCCTTTTAAGTTCATTTCATTTAATGGTTTGTGAAGAAAACAAAAATTTTTTTTTGCATCAGTGTTTTTGATGAATTCAGAAAATGGGTTATTGTAGAATAATTGAGAGGAAACCACAACAATGTGTTTGACGTATTAAATGTTTGAACATTTCATTCAGTTCAGCATTAAAATATTGTTTTCATTTTCTACCTTAAATGTAAAAAATAATCTTTTATTCCCCTTTAACGCTCATCCCAACACAGAAAAAGATGAAACCATCATTTTAGTTCTTACTTTATTCAGTATTTTACTATGATGAACTTTCATGTTGGAGCTTTAGATTAAAATCAATTTAAGATGAGAAATGCCAGAAGTGCCGCTTTTTATTTCAAATCTTCAAAAACAGCATCGTGCACCATCCATCATGAGATATCACACTCAGAGTATGTGTTGCAGAAGACTCTCAGCTACTACCACACCAACTCGTAGCTCAATATCTGTTAAAGTGAAAGAGAAATAGTCGCTTTTGTGATTTTTAAAGTCGGTTGGCTGCGGCGGATATCTAGAATCACCCGTCTGTTAGCATCAAGCTCTAAAAAGTAGATAAAGATGAACAGTTTTTAACTAATAAGAACGACAACATAGATAACTCCTCTAACAATCTTTATAGACAGACGGAGCAGGAAGGAAGCTGGACTCTTGAAAATTTTGAGAGAACAGCCACGACATGTCAGTAAAACTCTACTCTGTCAGTTTGTAGGCCTTTCAATCGAGCAGCACTTTATTGCCAGCAAAACATAACTTATAAACATTTACTATTTGAAATCCAGGTGCATTGTTTAATTTATTTTATTTTGGATAATCGTTTCGAAACTTTGAAGATTTAACTGGAAAATGAGAAAGAGTGAGATGTAGGGACATCTAGAGGTAAAACTTGATATTTAAGCTAAATCAATAACAATAAATGATAATGTGTTGTCATCATTGTATATTTCCATACAATGACAAAATTGGCTCTCTGCATTTAACCCGTCCACCACCAGGTGGAGCAGTGGGCAGTTATTGGGAGTGCTCGGGGAGCAATTGGGGATGGGGTGTCCTGCTCAGAGACACCACGAGGTGCACAATGACTGGGGATTGAGCCTGAGACTTTTGGGTCCTGAGTCAGCTGTCGTGCCTTACACCATCTCGGCCTCCTTATGAATAAATAAATAATCATGGGAGGAGAACAATAATGATGGTAACTAATATTAAAAAAATACCTGCAAAACATTTGCTTGGTTTGTCCTTTCCAGGCTACTGTAGTAAATTGAACGCTTGTAAACAGTCACCAACGCTGATATTTTGCTGCACTACAACCAAGCAACTTTAAACATTACACACATTAAAGTACAGTAGGCATCAGGGTACAGATCCCCCGTGATAAATGAGGGACTACTGTAGAATAAATAAAATGAATTTGGGCTTTTGCCTGGGCTGGTACTTTGTATGTCAGACTGAATAAACACGGTTTTACTTTTTGTTCCATAATCATTAGTCCTCCTGTTTTGTGTTATTTTTTCTAATTTAGACAGCGTTTCTCTTAATGATTTACATAATAAACAAATAACGGGCCACAGAAATTGAAGGATTCCACAAACGAGCATGTGTTTTTAACACGCAGTGAGTAAGAACCAGCCCAGGCATCATTCATGTCTAAAATATGGGACTAGAATGGATGTAATTATGGGTTCTAGTGTTAAGTTGTGCATTTTGTTCAGATTCAAAGTGTGTGTGTGTGTAAGGGTGAAGGACTTGAGAGATCTGCTCTTACTTCTCCTGGCGGGTCTGCTCGGCGGTGGTTTCCATAGCGCACTCGAGCGAGCTTTGAAGCGAGTGAAGCTGATTGGTGGTCTCCTTCAGCAGGAAGCGGGTCACAAACTGCTCCAGGTGGGTGGACTCCTGGTAATCCTGTCAATCAAGGTGGAGGAGGAGGAGGAGGGCACGTTAGTGTGGGACGAGCAATTAAGGAAAGCTGTGACAGTTCTCACACGCGCCACTCGAGAGTCACTAAATGTCCAAACCTCCTCTGTTGATCAAAATCTGCCCACAGGAACACCCAGGAGATTACATAACACTGCTGCTCAAAACAAGAAGATAAGAAAGATGAGGAAGATGAGAACTCTTGGGTCATTTACACTAAAATCTGCCCACTGTTGTGAAGCACTCTTAGCTACTACCACACCAAACTTTACCTTTGTATCTGTAAAACTGACCGAGATGTAGCCATTCTTGTGTTTGCCAAAAATTTTTTAGCTGTGGCAGCCATTTTGATTTGGTAGACTCCAAAGGTTAATCAGTTGTAGATGGATATCTAATAAATAGTTGTCAACAGTTTGACTAAAATATGTCTGGTGGGCTAAATATTTTGCTAACAGACAGAAAAAGCAACAAGTGCACAAGATTGCACAGGCACAGTGGAAGGTGAGTTGATACAAAACATCTCACTTCAGCCATCCATCCATTCATCCATCCATTATATTACCCGCTACTTCTTTTTTGGGTCACAGTGGTCACTGGTGCCAACATCCAGCAGTCACTGTGCAAGAGGCAGGGGACACCCTGGACAGGTCTCTAGTCCATCACAGGGACACAACGAGACACACAAGACAACCATTCACTCTCTCTTCCTCACCTAGGGACAATTTAGAGTTATCAATCATTCTAACATGCATGTTTTTGGTCCGTGAGAGGAAACCAGAATACCTGGAGAGAATTAATGCATGCACGGAGAGAATATTCAAACTCCACCCAGAAAGGCCTCTGGCTGGGATTTATACTGTATCAAGACGGCTTATCAACTAACTATGTACGATGACGACATGAGATCCAGTGTGGGACTGTAAAACCTGCAATATTTGATTGTTGTGGGAAGAAACACCTAAAGCTGACCTATTCTTTTTTTTTTTCATTGCCGATTATCCATGCTGCTGATCTCATGCTGCTGATGCTGCTGTATTCGTACCTATCTGCTCACCACAAACTCATATTCAGGCTGCTGTTTTATACCTTGTATTATTTTAAATTCATAGTTTTTATATCTTAGGTCTTTTAGCATACAGTTTGGCATTTGTTTAGCATTATATCAGTGTATATCTTAGATCCTTATATTCCGTTTCTTTTTATACTTAGTGTATGAAGCTTTCAATGTTTTGTTTTAGACATCTGGTAGGGATTTTGTCTTTCAGCTGAAGGGTTTGGGATTTGAACCCCAGACCCTGAAGTCTGCCAAGGTGCCTTGGTTGGCCAAGACACTGACACCCTGTTGTTTACGTTTGTTTCGTAAAAGCAAAGGTTTCTGTAGATTTGGCTGGTAAACTGTAGGATTCCACAACTTATGTGTTGCATTTAATAAAATCGACACAGATAATCACAGTTGATATAAGCTAGGTTTTTTACTTGTCACTCTCAGGGATGTAAAGCAAGTTAAAGGATAATTAATTTCACGTTAAAAAAATCTTAAAGGACAACTTCACTTTGGGTGAAAGGTAATTTATTTACAAGCTTACGTATTAAAAAATTACCAACTCTGGTAAGGATGAATAATTCCAGTTTCTTTGTGGCAAAGGAGTGATTGATTAATGGAAATGTTCAAATACCAAACTATGAAGTACTTACTGTGTCTTGAATAAGAAAATTGGATAAGAATATTAAATATACCTATATAATTAAAGAAATAAAGTAAAGGAAGATTTTGTCATACTGAGTCTAACTGTTATTTACCCCAGAGTACCAATAAAAACATTGACCTGTGAAAGTTTTATCTAAATAATTGAATGTTTAATGACAATACTGATGTAGAACATAGCTAATACTATTAATCGAAGAGGCTTTATCCAGACAAAATCACTCATTAAGTGCTGTAAACTCTATAAGTGAGCTAAAACACTGCAGACTGCTTTAAATTGGTATAACTCAATCCACTATCATTGATCAACATTAGGGCTGCAGTAGCCCAGTGATCAATGCTGTGGTCTTGTCATCTAAAGATGTAAGTTCGAGTCCAGGTTGCATCAGATAGAGCTTCCGGCATAAAATAATTACAACCACTAAAAAAGGCACTTAATGACAACAATAGAAATCAATTTTACATGATGGATTTGTGTATCTCTTCTGTTTTTATTTCCCTCAGGTATAATTTGATTAATGAGCTCCGACACAGTTTCTGATGCAGAATCGAGCAAACTTTCCATCTATTCACACATTTACTTTACCTGCCTTTTCATTTACTGGGGTTAAAGCTGGTGCCAGCTTCCAGTAGTCATTGTGAGAAAGGGGGCATACACCGTAGGTCACAAATCCATTCACACCTCAGGGACAATTTGAAGCTACTTCCCATCCAATACAATGCAAAAATGAAGCCAATCAAAGCCATTTCAAGATAAAAGACCTTTACTTTATGGATTTCTTGTAACTGAATTTCAAAAACATGTTTTTCTGAGGAGTTTTGGGATATAACGAAAAGATAGTCTTAAATATTGTTTGTATTTTTTCAGCCATGTCTTGATGCAACTCCTAATACGTTTGCTCACTCAACAGGGGGAAGAAGATGTAGGTTCAACTTCAGTCTGATGCATATATAAACAATCCATGCGTCACTGGTTCAGTAATGTTTGAGCACTGAGTGGATTTCCAAGATGAGCGCAACCAGAAATGAATGCAATTTACAAATACGAAAGAAAATAACACACTGTGAGCACTCACCCTCTGTGCTGAAAGGGTAAACATATTATTTCATGATGTTAAATTAATGAGAAGTTTGAAGTGAAAGGCAAAATAATAAATTTGCTCGCTGATTAAATTAATTCAAATAAAACACCTTCCAGTACACATGAAATTATGTCCAAGAGTAAACACAATCACCCAATTTAATATGTGCAGAAAATGTTTCCTTCTTTTTGATGAACTTGTTTATTTGAATATTTGTTGTAGTTGTACATAGATTTATAGATTTAGATGGTCTTTTGGGTGGGGGGGTAGAGTTGCATTCGGGCCCAAAAAAAATCCCACCGACTAGGCCCCAGCCCATAGCCATCATTTCCAAACCCCACCCGACCCGACGAATTAACAGTAATTACAGGTCCGAACCCGAAAACCCCAACGTTTTAATTAAGCTTTGACTGCTTATATACAAAATAGTTAAAAGGGGCAGAAGATCAGAGCTGAGGGGATGTTTGTCCTTTCATGGCTGTCAAAGCTAATTAAATCCCTGCTTCTGCCTGCATTCTGCATTATTCAGACATGGACCCTGCTTTGACATGTCTGTTTTGGAATCTCACCTGTTTGGGTTGTCGGCCGTGCACGTCTGCTGAGTGCAGCAGCTGAACGTCCATGAACGTCCATTTGGGTGATGGATCGCTTCCTGGCTGAACCGGTAGTCCCATCTGAAGCTTAACTGAACTTTATTTGACCTCTGTCAAGGCCGGTCAGCTCGCAGTCAAATGGCCGTGTGTGGCTGGTGATGTATGGCAAGCCATATTGCCATATAAGTGGATGTATGGCAAACCATAATGCCATGGAATTGGATCGCCAACCGTGCATGTCTGCTGACACAATCAGACCCGGCCCACCCATCCAACACTTATTACCACCCGGCCCAAATTCGGGCCGGGCTTTGGGGCTTTCAGTTCATATGTGTAATTATTACAGCATCTGCATTGCAAGTGTCGCAACCTTTGGTTGAATGCCAGCTAGTGTTGGTTAGAGGTCATCTACAACTCATTAACAAGAAGTCAATCCAGTAGAAGATGACCACCACAAGTGATCAATATTATCCAACACAAAAATGTCTATAAATGTCCATTTTACACATAATGAGCTGAGATTCCTGTGGTAGTAGATGGGAGTCATCTACAACACGTCCTCTAAGCATGCCTTCTTGAGATTTTGTGCAACATTATTTTCAAGGTTTGACCAAAATGGCTACAACTTTGTCATTTCTCAGCATACGTTGATTGAGATTAAAACTTTGGGATAAAAAGGCAGCAGCTGATATGCATTCTTATAACAAATAAATGCTTTTAATTTCTCTGATATCATGTGATATCTTCTTCTTCACTTCATGTTTGCATCTCAGACTTGAGAAATGTCCACACCTCCTTTTGGTTGCATCCATCTCTCTTCTCCCTCACTTCAAGTCAAATCCAGTGACCAGTGTTTACTTAAAAGCTTCTTCATCCCTCCACAAATCCACTTCTGCTACATTCCCTGTAAATAAGAGACGTGGCCACACCCGGTCTAGGTTTTCCAGCCCTGCATCCAACTTCCAAGACTTGCCGTAAAAAATAACACTTCCTTGACTTGAATGACTTTTTGAGTTATGTCCATATTGAATACAGCTCTGGCCACATAATCATCATTTCCTTCAATCACGCTCACATTCCCCTGGCACCAATCAATCTGTGGTTTCCTTTTACGACTTTAAAGCAGTGGTCCGCCTGTTTCTCTGAATAACAATGGCAGCTTTCGGTGCCGCCTCTTAGCAAACTGTTCACTGCCAAAAATGGATGACAAAGACACCAAAAGGGAAAGAAAATACTCCACTCTCTAATCAAAGTTGAACACAAAGCAGCTTTGGCACTTTTTCTACAGTCACAGTATATTCCTCACAAGGGAGAGATGCTTACTTGTTCTTTGACGGAGGCGAGAATGGACGAGGTCGTCTCAGACTCAGATCGCTCTCCATTGGAGGCCGGCAGCACCGGGGGGACCATGGCCCCCTTCTCCTGCTCCGCGGGCTGGTCTGGCACTGGCATTGCTAAAACCAAAACAAAGAAAAACAGGCATTTAGACGTTTAAAATGTCCACATGCTATGGAACAAAGATGCCTCTCACTTTTCTCTTTGCATTATTGATCCAGTTATCAGTACATTTGACATGGGGATGACTCTCAGCTACTACCACCAAAGTGTATCTTGTAATATATAAAAAAGACTAAATTACAGCCATTTGTGTGTTTGCTAAGGTCAACAAGCTGTGGTGGCCATCTTCAATCAGGAGGTGTAGAAGTGTATCCAGTAATTACTTTCTGACCATTTTGTGAAAGTCTGTCCTACGGTTTATGAAATATTTTGCTAACAGACAGGGTTAACATCAAAGTTTTACATAAACTTCTTGCATTTATCGCTCAGCATATATTTTGACGGTAACGCTCGGTTAACAGCGCCTCACATTTTAGCTCGATGTTTGTACAATTGGTGTTGCAGCCATTTTTGATTGCTCTGTTAATTAGTTGTGGTTTTATATTTAATTGACTCCAAATGTTAATAGCCAATAATTACTTTGATGGTTTCATTAAAATCTGTTCATGGGATAATTTTTAACAAATAGGGAGGCAGGTCGTAACGTTCAATAATTGTTTAAATCTCAAATTTACTTTATATAATGTTTAATTTTTAAATTTATTTAGTTATTTATTTATTCCTTCCACACATTGCAGTTAAATCTGATTTACTGCATTTTTAGATGTTTATACACTACAGTTTAACAACAAAAAAAGTTAAAGGTTTACAAGACTGATAATTATCCAGGGGAAATAACCTTTTAAACAATTAAGGAAAAAATTTTTTTGTTTGTTTGTTCTTTTTATTTTTTGCTCAATAGTCCTGAGGCTACAATCGTGTGGTCACAGTGAATGGTTGTGAATAAATAAATGAATCAACAAACTAGTTTCTAACATTAATTAGCCTGCAACAAATCAAACACACACTTGTCAGTTTCATTATATTACTTTACAAACAGAGCTCCTTGTAGACTTGTTAAAATGTAATGCCCCAGTTATCACAATTTTAAATAATTAATTCAGAATATAGGCAAGTGACAAATGTCTGACAATTTATTTCAAATAAATGAGCCTCTCTGGTGATTGCTGACTTGGGAGGAGGAAAGCCACAGAACACGAGGGTCTTTGTTAATCACCGCCTCACCAGCCGTAACAGAACGCATCCGTCCTGCACGAACACGTCTGTTTTCTGCAGAACATCGTTGTAAGATCTGCACGATTTGACTGTTTCACAACCGCATGGCTCACTGCGGGCAGAAAGGTTTGAAAACACAGTGAACTGCTACAAGGGTCACGTTTTCTGCTCCATAATCACATTCATTCATTTTATTTTACAAAGAAACATGCAACACATTTGTTTCTTTGTATAGTTAAATGTTTTACAACTGCAAGCTACTTTTTTCCATTTTGGGGGGGTTGTAAAATTCATATTTTATGGACCAAGTTTAGTAGCGAGGTGGATTAGTGGTAGCACTCTTGCCTCACACCAAGGTCTTGGGTTCACGCTCCTTTTAGACCCAGGCCTTTCTTGAAAAAGAGATCTGTGATAATCTGTGGTAATAAATAAATAAATATGTCCCAGAAATCATAAAACTTTGTGTAGAAACCATATTAATAATCCATTTGTTTCTACCTGCCTCTCTCCACATTCCTGACAGGGAGTAAAAGACACAGGCGCGTAGTTACCATGGCGACCATCATAAGGCACTGGCAACAACTTCATCCAACTAGTTTAGATACCGTAATTACAAAATGTTGAAGCAATAGCAACAATCAAAAATGTCTTCTGAATCTTTCTAATATTAACTGGTGTTTTTACTGATTGCTGTTGATTGTAATTACCGTATTTTCCGGACTATAAATCGCGCTGGAGTATACCGTAAGTCACATCAGTCAAATAAGCATCATGAAGAGGAAAAACATATATGTTAGACATTTCGGAGTATTCAGGTCTCTCGTAAAGAAATCCCCGAGGCTCAATGGGATTAACCTGTATAAATAAAGGTTGAACAAATAAGTCGCATTTATTCTGAAATAGAGCTGTCATTTCTAATTTCCGGCCAAAATAATGCGCTGAGTGGGCAGCCAGGGTCGGTGTCAGGCTTTTGAATGCATCAGTGGATGCGTGGCACTAACGATCCAATTTGCCGCACGCGGCAGATTAACCGCACACTGACCGATGGTTGAGAGAGGCGAAAATACGTCCAGCTGGATGACTGCCATCAAACCATCTGAAGCTTAACAGGATGCCGCTGCTGCATTAGCAGACCTGCAGTTTATAATCAGCAGAATAAGATTTTATTTTGGTGGCATTTTACTTCCGGTGCGCTTTTTCTCTGTTGTCTTCTCTGTACTCGCTTAGTGAATGTTTGGCGGGAGGGCGGCGGGTCTTAGCATACAGGAACAATGTATGTGTAATAGGTAGTTGTCAAAAGCCTAGAGGGCACTCTCGCGCTTTTAGCATCTGGAAATGGTAATGTTTACTCTGGTTCATGTCAGTATGAACGAACATTTAAAACATCAGTCAAAAATTGCATCATGAATATGGAAAAAAAATAATTAAGTCGCTTCGGATTATAAGTCGCATAACTGGCCAACCTATGAAAAAACTGTGACTTATAGTCCGAAAAATATGGTGTTGATAAAAGTAACTCTTTTTGTCTTGCACAATCCAAAACAGGCAAAATTTCATTTGCAGTTTGCAGCAAATGGAGCTTTTGCAACTTTATTAGAAGACCAAATACGGTAATGAACTGTGGAGGATTTCATTACGGAACTCTTCATTTTTAATATTTGATGTGCACGTCTAAATTTATGCAGCTAACTTTGATGGACCTCAAACCTTCTATGGAAACAGAACTAAGTTTAAGGATGCATGCTCAATAATCCAGATAAATCCAACAAGGTTGAGCCCGGTCCTCCGGACAGATTTAGGATAAAAGACGTTTCAACACAGAAGACGCCATCCAGAGGAACTGACTCAACTTCTTTAGATGTTTCTCCTGTTAACTGCTTCATATTTCTAAAGCTCTACCTCAGAAAGTACTCACAGCTGTGATTAGAGAGCGATTAAAACAATAGCTTCAACCTGTCACACAAACTAGACTGTAAATCAGAAAACACCCAGTCAGTCTATAGACTGGTGAGTTCGCCAGCAGACAGACAGTAAGAGACAAAGAGATGTCTGTAAATAAAAGATGGGAGTGAGATAGCCTGCCGATGGAAGATTTCGCTCTTGCTGAGAAACATCTCTTCTGTATTTGGCATCTCCCCTCCTAAGTGAAGATGAGTCACCGGAGTTTGGCTCCCGAGCAACCAGAAAACCCCAACAAAACCACCCCATGTGGGGGCCGAGGCTCACGTTGAAGACTGTCAAATAAACAAGCAGAGAAAGGACTTTCCTGACCATCTTTGTGGACATTACCAGCTGTTTTCAACAGTGAATCAGACTTGACTGACAAATGGGCTTGAGCTGGTAAGATATTTATAATCTTGTAATAAGTTGTGCACAGTTTATCCATCTCTCTGCTGTTCTGCTCTTTGTGAAATTACGTTAATCATCTGCTAGTCAGTTTTAATTAATTAGCTGGGTTATTGGCATACATACACATCTGGAAAAGGCTGCATGTTTCACCTGTTGACATGCAAATTTTGATAACTTGTTGCAAAAATTTGTTTAAAACTAAAAAGAAAGCCATGTGTAGCTCCTTTGTTAAGACTGGCTGTCTTATCCTTTTTTGTAAGTATAAAAATATACAAAAATCAAACCCTTACCCCACCCCCTCTACCATACACAATGAATAAGAAGTTGAATCAACAGGTCCCACATAAAAGAAGGAAATTCCAAAAAACAGACAAACCTCGAAGGTATTTAAACTATAAGAATGGTAAAATTGAAAAATGATATTTCAGATGGTTACGTTTTAACACTGCGATACACCTTGAAATGAGTAACCAGCACATCCACACTCACAATAAACCCAAGCCCTTAATCACCACAACACAATAAGCTGACATGAGCTTTTGCTCCTCTAATTTAATGTTGTGGATCATTTTTTTGTTCCACAACCTCTTTCCTGTCTCATCTAAAAGCAATAGCACATTGAATTTGCAACAACAGCCAGTCTCTCTTTGTGGCAGGAAAATCACAGATGCAAGTCATAATATTAATAATGCTTTCATTTCATTAGATGTGCCAGCAAGTCATGCACCAATACCCTGACAACACTCAACAAAATGGTGCACAGCTGTTAGGTGTTTGGCTTTTGTTGAGTAAAAATGTTTGTTCATGGTTGGTGTGTGCATTTTTTTAATGTGTATCAAGTAAAATTCTGCCTGGTTTAAATATAAAAAAAAAAATTCTTAAGTGTGCACAGATGTTTACATTTTATTTCAGTACTACATCAGACAGTATTCCAATATGCGACAAATAAAAAAGTGCTGCTCTTTTTGACATTGACAAGTGCCAAAAGACAGGACAACCTGAATGATTTAAAAAAAAAAAAAAAAGCACATCAATAGAGATGTTTCATGACATTTCATCCAATAAAGCACTTCTATTGCTTGTCAAAGCCGGTAATTATGCATAAAGAAGGCACAAACTCTTTGTGGTTAGCATCCAGCAGGTGCTGTGCTCAGAAAATTGCATAGTTGGCTCACTGTAGATTGGCTTGCTGCAGGGATAATCCCAGTGCCAACACATTTGCCATCATATGTCATGGTACTTCACCACCCCAATACTCTCCGGGCTATTGTCAGTGTGCACAGCTGAGCTCTTGTTGAATAAATGCATTGTGTCCTACAGGATAGAATGTCACTGAAAACAGAAGCCTTGGATCAGATGGGGCTTTTGTAACTTTTTTGAGGGTGTTGGTACTTTTAATTCCAGCAGATTCTAAATGGTTTTGTAGAAATTATTGAAACAATTCATTCACATCACATCAGGGTTTGCAATGAACTTTATTGGATTTTTGGCCAATATCCGATATGCCAATATGCTAAAACTTATTTGGCCGATAACCGATACAATACCAATATTTTTCCCCCTAGACCAACTTACAGAGACTACACAGCTTTCTCTGCTGTGGAAACGAAATACATTATTCTGCATGGTCTTTGTCACTTTGGCCATCTACCCAATGCAGATGCCAAAAAAGGGGGGGGCAGAAAATGATGCAACACTATATAAATATACATTTTTTTCAAAACTGTCTTATTTCGGTGAGTTATTTTGATGGAATGGCCGATGTCCGATATTTAATTTTATCGCTAATATCGGCCGATACAGATATCATGCCGATAATATTGTGCATCCCTAATTTATTTGTTTCCTGCTTTGCAGAGTTGTATGAAAAGGAAGCCAGAAAGAGAAACCCACACAGTCACAGTAAATGCAAAATTTTGAGAAATTCAAACTGGCAACCTGTGATGTCACAGTTCTTTCCACTGCTCTGCTCATAAGTTTATGCATCCATCCATCTTTATCCACTTCTTCCTTTCCAGGTTACTGGGGTCACTGGTTCCCATATCCAGGAGTCACTGTGCACCCTGGACAGGTCTCCAGTCCATCAAAGGGACACAGACAAGACAAATAGTCACACGCTCACACCGAGGGACAATTTAGAGTTACCAATCATTCTAATGTGAATGTTTTCGGTCTGTGGAGGGAAACTGGAGTGTGTGAATGTAGAGAACAGGCAAATTCCACCCAGGAAGGCCCCAGGCCAGGAGGCGATCCTGCACCCTTCCTGCTGACAGACGACAGCCCTACAAACTGCACCACGGTGCCGCCTCCATAAGTTTACATGGACTAAAATAATTACATAAAATTCTAAAAACATGTTGGTCTTGTCTTTTCTTAAACCAACGCTATTCTGACTTGAAAGATCCAGGAACAAAGTAGATGTAGGCTCAGCTCACTTCATCGTCTTTATTAATTATTTTCAAAGACTGTATATGCAGCAGCAGTGGTTCGAAAAAATCCAGGTTAGTTTTTTATTGCTTAATCAAACCATATGAATTCATAAATGTTTTGAATTATGTAAATAACTATTCTAAGATAAATTAGGAATTAACCATTTTAGAGGTTTCAACCATTTATTCTGTTTATTTCAAATATGTTGAATATTTCTTCTAAATTGCCTTATAT
>JARVGS010000761.1:26796646-26812322 GCA_031762315.1 Hypsolebias antenori | reverse complement strand
AAAGACGACGTAGTCTCTGAGGAATAGACTGGATGACCTGCGTGCACGGATTTTTTTTTGCGAGCGGGACACGAGGAGCTGTTGTGTCTTTGCCTTTATGGAAACATGGCTGGGGCCGTCCATCCCAACTGTGCTGTGGCTCTGGACAACTTCTCCGTCTACCGGCTCGACAGAACTTACTCACAACTGGGACACCTAATATTAAGGATGCATGAAATTGAATTTTTGGCCGATATTTGATATGTTAAAACTTATTTGGTCGATAACTGATACCAGTACTGATCATTTTTCCCCCTAGATCTACTTACAGAGACTACTAGCTAAAAAGCATTTCTATTAATCCATTTTCATTTGAAATATGAGACTTAACTGCTTCCATATTTCTCTGCTGTGGAATTAGAATACATTATTCTGCATGGTCTTTGTCAGTTTAGCCTGCTACCAAATGCAGATGGCAAAAAGGGGCTGAAAATGATGCAACACTATGAAAATATATTTAAAAATAGAAGCCTTTTGTATATGCAAGTTATTTTAATGGAACGGCTGACGTCCGATATATATCTTTATTGCTAACATCGGGCGATACTGATATCATCCCAATAATATTGTGCATCCCTAAACAAGTATGTTTGTTGTTGCTGCACTGTGTGGCTGTATACTTTTGTTGCATGCTTTGGTATATCTTGTATGTTTTTTTGTTGTTGTGTTTTTTTTTTTTTTTTTTTTTTTTTTTTTTTTTTTTTTTGGCGAGTCGAGACGGTTCTTCTCGTCCTGAGCATTTCATTGCATCGTTTACCTGCATGCGATAAATACACAACAAACTTCTAATAAACTTTTTTTTTTAACTTTGTCTGTTAGCAAAGTATTTCATGGACCAATGGATGGGTTTCAACAAAACTTTCATGAACTAATAATTGGTTGTGCATCTACAGCTGATTAACTTTTGCAGTAAAATTAAATGAAGATGGCCACCACTCCTAATCGAAATCTGCCGTTATGAAAATGCTTATAAATAAAATGGCTCGGTCAAATTTAAAGCTGTGGAGCTAAAACGTGATGTGGTAGTAGCTAAGACTCATTCACAATACGAACTCTGAGACATTTGCATAATGTTATTTTCAAAGTTTGACCAATACGGCAGAAGACAGTGTTTTATAAACATCAGAAACAGATGACTTTAATCTAAAACTCTTTTTTCAGTTGCAGCTCCAAACTCTCATCAATCTGGGGGTGCTCGTCCCACAGAAAGACAGTTGTCCAATTCCTGTCTTTTTCTGTCTCTGTTTCAACCCTGTCTGTTTCTGGCGATGCAAGAAGAGTTTGATTGACAGGTGGAAGCACCGACAGCTGATAAGAATTACAGTGAGCTGCTGATGGGTTGCTGGTTCAGCCGCTGGCATTCGGTTTGAGCAGTTCCACCACTCGGCTGAACTGAAGACCCAGAAGGCCGCTCTCTGTGAGTGTTTGAGCGTGAAACAAAAGGGGTTATTATAAAGATTAGATAGATGTCATCGGCTGCACCCACACTTTCACTAATACCAATTTCAGGGCTGTTAACTAAATTGCCAAATGGTTTTGTTCAGCCGTTTGACATCAAAGTGTCAGTTCATGGATTGAAAGTCATAATTTACAACTGAAATAAATCATATTTTGGTGTTGGGAGCGTAACGGTGAGGACTGACAGGAAACCCAGTTTTGTTTTAATGTGACTCACCATCCATTCATTCTGTTTACAGGTGGTTTGACTTCTCTGAACTTCATCTGAAATCGTTTATAGGGACTGGGCTGCAGTTAAAACACAATGTGTGCGCACGGCGCTTTCCTGCTACCTACGGTAATCATCACAGGCACGTTTAAAGTTGTGGTTTTCACTCTATTATAAAATGAATAAAGAGTCAAACACAGAGTTCCTGTGCACGACCTTTAGGGGCAGGTGGCGTTCAAGCTTTAGTCGTCATCTGTGTATTTAGTTCCTTTGTTGCTCGTTCTACTTCGTTGTTGTGATTCTGATGTTTGGTTCTTTTGCGTCCTCCATCAAGTCGTCGTGTTCTGCTTCGTGCATTCATTGTGCATTCTCAGGCCACTGCTGCTTCCTTGTTCCTCTCTGTGATTACCTGGGTTATGGGTGTTTTTTGATGCCATGACAGCTTTAGTTTGTGTTTATAATAAAGTTGATTCATTTATTTGTTTTCTCTTCCTCTCAGTCTACATTGCTGGGCCCAAAATCTTTGCACATCTCTGACAGTTCTTCTTCAAATAAGCAAATTCTCTAATCCCAGAGTTGCATCTTTAAATACCAACATTTCATTTATGTAATGAGCACACCCGTTTCAAAATGTAACGAGACTAAAGTTTGCATAAATACTTCACACCACTGTCAGTCAAATGGGCAGCACGGTGGCTCAGTTGGTAGAGCTGTTGCCTCTCAGCAGGAAGGACGCCGGTTCAAATCCCAGCCTGGGACCTTTCTGGGCAGCTTGAGAGAGGAGTAAAGGAGGCCATCTTTTTGAAAAGAAACCTTCCGTCATCAAACGGGGCAGAGCTCTTATTGCTAGCATCACTCACCCCTCTGCGAATAGCAATCGGCCATCATGGCACTAACGATCAGTCATTAAGCTGTTGGTCCTCTATCGTGGGAACAGCTACTTAGATTTGAATGTCAACAACAAACTGGTTGATCCACTATGAGAAATGGTATTTATAAGACTGAGGTTATTACAGCTCCTCGGACAGATGAAGTCTTTTGCATTAAAGATGAAACGTTTCAACAATTTTTCATTTTATTTGTTTGTTTGGTTGTTTTTTTTACTTTTCGCATCTGTCCAGAGGACCTGACTTAACTTTGTTAGATGTTTCTACCTGGATTATTGAGCATGCATCAAGATATTTTCTGGTTGGAGTCATGTTCTTGCCGTGCATGGGTTTTTTCCAGGGTTCCTCCCACAGGCCAACAACATGCCTTTTAGGATGATTGGTAACTCGAAATTGGTCCTAGATGTGAGTGAATGTTTGTCTTGTTTGTCTCTATGTGTCCCTGTGATGGACTGGAGACTGGGCCAGGGTGTCCCCTGCCTCCCGCACAGTGATAGAAGGGAATGGGCACCAGTGAGCCCTGCGACCCGAAAAGGAAAAAGCAGCTAAAAGACAATGGATGGATGTTCTGCACTCATGAAACTGTCTATCTCAGGCCTGAAGTGAGTTTAATGTAACCAGTCTGCTGGACTCAAAACCCAAAGAATCCTTATTGAAAGTCTTCAGAATTTCTTGGATGATGAGAAAATACAAGATTTTAAAAAATCATTCCTTCAAGAGGTACTTTCAAAAGGCGCATCAATATTACTCCGTCTTATTTTGCACAAACACAGAATTCATCAAACATTTTGATTGAATAAATTGCATTTGTCATTTACGGCTGTAAATTTGGAAACAATCATTTCTTCTTCATGGTGAGTCCGTACGGAAAGTGGCCAGCACGTGGATTGCTAAGCGAGCTTCAGCAAAAAGTGCAACACTTTTCCGTTGTTTTGAACCAATCTTTTTCTCGCTTACGCTTTTACTATTCTCCACAGAGCAGCGCTGACCTTTCGTCTGGGAGTGGATGACTCTTCCTCCTGTTCTGCAGCTGCCCTCCTGTGTTGATATCAAACGTTTAAACACAAGCCTGATTGACGCGATCGGCAGGTTACGCTGTGATTCAGCCAGCTTGTGCTGAGGCATGTCTCTGAAGGAAAGCACATCGCTAATGCAAGAAATGGGATGAAGTCTCTGCTGGTGTCGCCTTCGGAGCAGAAGAATCAAAGTCTTTGCTTCCTTTGCTAGACTTTTACAACTCATGGACCCACTTCCTTGGACGGCCTTTGCTTTGACTACCAAACCTAATGTATATCATTTTAAATGAGCTTTGCTTAGCAGCCACAAGCTGAATTATTACATTGCTTGATTACTATTTATTTTTCCCTCCAGGTGTCACAAGATCTGCACGATAGCAGCTAATACTTTGCTTTCCTGCAGGTGGCTGCTGTCTGCAGCTCCAAAATTAGAATTTATTCTTTTGACTGGATTTCAACTTTTTGATTTTTTTTGTTCGCTTGCTTCATTTAAATAAAAAAATAACAATGAAGTGCAAGTTAAAAGACGAGACAGGAAAGAAGCACGCACATGCTCGTCCACGCTCAGGCACAGGTGTTCATAACTCAAACATATCATTACTCACTTGACCAGCCACAGAGATAATACCATGTTGCTGTTTCTGAGATGGTAGACGAGGACAACAATACACCCAGCCTGCTTCTTGCCATGCACGTCGTCATTATGCCAAGACTCTCTTTTCTTTTTCTCACATAAATTAGCTTCAGTTATTGAATTTCCTCCAACATATAAGGTCTTCAGAACTCAATCACCTGCTGTAAGCCAGATTTTAGTGTCCGAAAATTCGAACGAGCCGCCTTTTAGAGGAATAATTACACTCTTACATGCAGATTTCACCTAAAGGGTCAAAGTGTAAGTTAATAGAGAAAGAGGGCGCATGATTTGGTGTTTTAACTGATGATCATACCACAGAAATGAGCAGACAGGTAGTCAGGAGGTAAAACAAACAACCTAACGCACCAAATATGAAAAAGATGGTTGCTAAAAAAAACACCAATTTGACGCAGCAGTGCACGCACGTATTTGCACATGCTGCAACAAGCCAACTCAGGTATACTGTCTCCAACCTCAAGTCAATAATCTATTGTAATAAAGGTCAAAACCATGGATATGTAGAACAAAATGCAGCCTCACCAGTTAAATAAAGCTCAAGTCAAGTTTAAGATTTTTTTCCTCATGCAACCGTGGCAAAAAGTTTAGAGAATAATGTTACACAAATATTGATGCCTTTGTTTTTTATGGTACTTTGCACCAACTCTAGAATCTTGTGAAGATAAGGTGAATTATAATGAGTAGAAAAGTTTCTCTGTCATAAAAATCAAAGTGTTGATAACGTTTCAGTGATCTTGTTAACACAGGGGAGAGTGTTGGCCAGGACGAGGCTGGAGATCACTGTCACATTAATTGAGTTAGGAAAGCAGACTGATGCTGTAAAATGAGTAGGCTCATCAAAATGGTTACAGTTTCTCTCTTAATCATCGTTACCTGCAAGGGAATGTGCAATTGTCATGGCTTTGCACATAAAGTGCAAGAATATTGTTGCTAGGAAGCTTGCACCTAAAACAACTAAAGGAATGATAAAAAATTCAAAAAGTCTAGTTGTTAAGAAGACGTCCTCGGGGTGCCCAAAGTCCAGTAAACACCAAGAACACCCCTTAAAGTTGATTTAACTGTGGGGTAGGGGCACAACTGGTTTGCTCAGGGATAACAGCTGGCAGGTGTGACTTTGGGGGGATTTCCTGACATGAAGAATGTCAAAAAGCCACTTCAGGGACAGATGGATATTCTGCAACGGCTTCAGAGAGTACAGGACATGGACTGCCGAGGACTGGGTTAAATACATTTTCTTTGATAGATCCCCTGATTGTTGGGGGCATCCAGAAAAAAGACTGTAAGCACTAACCTCAGTATCTCATGCCAAAAGCATCCAGTGATCCTTAATACGTGAGGTTGCCTTTCAGCCAAAGGAGATGGCTCGCTCACACTTTTGCCCTAAAACACTGCTATGAATTTAAAAATGCCACTTAAAACATCCTCCGAGAGCAACCAACCAGCCAAGAGCAGTTTGGTGATGAACGATGCAGTTTTATGCATGACAGAGCATTGTGCGCAAGATAAAAGTGGTAACTAAGTGATTTGTGGAACAAAATATCAATATATTGTGGGGCTGGCTCAAAACCAAAAACACCACTGACCTTTATATCCCACTGAGAACTTGTGGCCAATCCTTAAATGGCAAGTGGATTAAAAAACAAAAGACATATTCTGATCATTTCCAAGGAGTAATTGTGTAAAGACAGACTGCCACAAGTCAAGGTTCGACTCAAATACTGACTCTTTGCATAAATGTATGCAAATGCTCGGTGAACTTGATCATTAAAGACTTTGAAATGCTTGTAAAATGCTAGTACTGTATTTTTCACTGTATAAATTGCAGTTTTTGCATAAGTTGCATGCCCTGTGACATATACGCCAACGTGACGTATTTATGGATGTTTTCCCATATTTATAAAACAAACTTTTGGCTGAGATATGACCGTTTTCATTAATTCTTATTGAAAATATGAAACACTTCCATTTTTGGCTGCTAGATGGCAGTCGAGTAGTATGGCATGCCATTGTGTCATGTTATAGGTAAACGTGGTTATTAATTACACAACTGGCTTGCCATAGCCTGTCATCTGCTTAGAGCAACCGTCAAATCAGCTTCATTTCGTTGCACTGCCCCAGTGAAATGCAGCTGATTTGACAGTCAAAGTGCATTTATTAAGGAAAAGTTAAACTGAGACACACCATTAATATAATTTTGAGCAAGCCCCCGTGGCCGCCATTTGGCAGCTTATAGATTTTTGTCAACACCAGCCCACATTTCCAGGCTGTCAGCGGTGACATGTAACAAACGCGACGCATCAGCAGTGACGCGTAATAGATGCAACGTATAAGGCAAAGTGATGTATTTATGTTTTTTCCACTTTATTAAACATATTTGGACCGATGCGACTTAAAGGGTGGTGCGAAATGTTCAGTGGAAAATACAGTAATCGCACTTCAGTATACTATGAAAATTGACAAAAAGATCTTAAAAAAAAACACTGAAGCAGTAAACTTTGTGAAAACCACATGTGCTTCTCCGTCTTCTCTGGTTCTGAAAGTACTGGCCTGGAAAAATCACGATCAGTGCAACGTTGATGCTCAGTTATCTCGGGAAGAGATGGCTAAAGGAGCCAATTACAAATTCAGATTCAGGCACAAAAACGGAGTCCTGCCTGGACAACGTGCTCGCCGTGCGCTACACACATCTACAGGTTGGATATGCAGCGTTGTGACTTTCAAGCACGTTTCCAGTTGGGTGGTTTCCCTCACCTCATGTGCCGCTTCCCCTTCACACATCTCTGTCACTTTTTGCTATTGATGATCCCGTCTCTCGCCCTGCCTTTGTTACTTTTCCTCCTCGCTGCGTACATGAGCCTCTTCTACTCATCAACGCCACTCCCTTTTTTTTTTTTATTTATAACAGTTTCCCTTCGTTCACCTGCATCTTTCAGACCGTTGCTTATTTTCTGCCCCGTGCTGCTTTCATTTCTTCATTTCGTCCACGTTTATTCATCCCAAAGAATGAAGGGATGGAGGATGGATGATGGCGTGGCGGGAGAAGGCGGAGGGCAGCGGGCTGACAGAGGGAGTCCCATCTGCAGCAAGCTCATTAGGAGATGGGAGGAGAGTCGGCAGCAGAGACACACTGCAAGGCCTGCACATGCACGCAGCCCCCTCTCTGTGTCTGTCTGCCTCTCACACACGTACCGCTGCTTTTTCTGGACTCATTCCGACACATCACTGCCTCCTCCATCTCTCCGTGCCTCCTTCCTGCTGCGCTCCTCATAGCTCCCCTCTCATTAATCACCACCGAACACAATGCACAGCAACTGAAGAGTTTGGGGCTTTGCTACAAGGCTTTATATTTTTACTAAATGCGTTGTGACATTGGTGAAAATTGAGACATAAATCCGCAGCATTGTTACCGTCAGACAACTTCTCTTCCTTCTTCAATGAGCAAAGTGTGATGCATTACTGACGGGAAGATGAACGGCTGACGAGAAAAGGCCCAGTTTAGCATGCGTTTTTAAAAATTGAGTCTCCATGTGACGCTCGTAGTTTTTCTGTACGAGTTTAATTGTCAAAATAAAAGTTTTGCTTACTGTATATGTAGTCCCTGAAATTGACTTAGAGCCGGTTTAATCAGATGCAATGTGCTGGCTACATGATCCATCCTGTGCTGCCGTAATGTAATAACACTTCCCAGTGACCTTTAGATGACAAACAATTTCCCTATCTGCTCTGGCTTTAATGTAAAGGTCAGCAGATGGTGAGAAGACATCAATGGAGCAGACACTCAAAAAAAAACAAGTCATTTCAGATCAGCAAAAAGCTTCTGCGAGGTTTGGCAACATTCATTTGTTTCAGAGACACTAAAGGATCAGTGAGGAGGCGACATTTTTTTGATCTGTGATGGATTCTCTGAGCTCCTCCAGGTCAGTCTGGAAATAAAAACTGAGATTTGACGAGCTTTAAGCTAACAGCATTTTTACGTTGTGATTTGTTGGACAGTGATGCAGTTCTGGTCAAACCTTGATAACGACGTTATGCATGATCTCACATGACATCCCAAGAGCTCAAGCTCAGACTATGTGTTAATGATGACTCTCAGCCACTACCAAATCCAATTTTAGCTCAAGATCTGTAAAAGTGACTGAATTACAGCTGTTTTGTGTGGCTACATTTCATTAACTGTCTTGACTTTGAACTAGTGCAAAGTGAATCAGTTGCAGATGTGCATTCAATGATTACTTTATTAACAGTCATTAACGGTGAGGCTGTCGAGGCGGTGCAACAATATGAATATCTGGGAACTGTTCTCAATAACAAAATGAACTTTGACCCCCATAATCAGGTTTCTCTTGTACCGTATTTTCCACTGTACACGTCGCACTGCCCTACAAGTCGCATCAGTCCAAATATGTCCAATAAAGTGGAAAAATCCATAAATGCATCGCTTTGCCATACACGTCGCATCAATTATGCATCACCGCTGACAACCTGGAAATGTGGTCTGGTGTTGTGCCAAAAATCAATAGGCTACCAAATGGTGGCCACGTGCACGGGAGGACTTTAACAAGACTATAACAGGATTAACGCTTAAAAACAATTACTTGTTTAATCGAAATTATAGTAAAAGGTGTGTCTCAGTCTAACTTTTCCTTAATAAATGCACTTTAACAGTCAAATCAGCTGCATTTCAAAAGATGATACGCAAAAACATGAATGCGCAGAGGGTGACTCGCTGTGCATTTCTTCGAAATTTAACAACATAAACACCTTGTTTGCTTGACGTTATAGTTAAGTTGAACTTTTACTTAATAAATGCACTTCAGTGGTCAAATTAGCTGCATTTTGCCAGGGAGGTGCAGCAAAATGAAGCTGATTTGACGGTTGCTCTAGGCAGACGACGGTGGCAGGCTATAGCTAGCCGATTGTGTCATTAATAGCCACTTTTACCCATTACATGACACAACGGCATGCCATACTATTTGAGTGCCATCTAGAGGCTGAAAATGGTAGTGTTCAATATTTTCAGTCAAAATGAATGAAAACAGTCATATCTCAGCCAAAAGTTGGTTTATAAATATGGGGGGAAAATCCATAAATATGTCGCTTTGGCGTAAAACAGGGCATGCAAATTATGCAAAAAGCTGTGACTTACAGGGTGAGAAATATGGTAAATGAGCCTTTGAGGCTCAATGGGAACTAACCTGTAAAAATAAAAGGTCTAATAATGTGAACTCACTTTGTAAGAAGGCCCACCAGACAATGTATTTTTATTGGAAGCTCTGGGGTTTTAATGTTGATTCTACTTTTATGATAATCATGTTTTATTGAGTCTCAACTTTTGCCTCCATCTGTTGGTTTGGACTTTTGACATGAAAAAACAGGAACTAATTCTTGGGGATTGTCAAGATGTGCAGCAGAACTGCCTGCACAGCCCTGCAGAACCTCACTGACTTACACAAGGCGAGGTCAGTGAACAAGGCCAGGCTGATTCTGGCAGATCCTGATCACCACTCCATGTTGAGTTCAGGTTGCTTCCATCTGCAGGTATCTGCTGCCCAGGTGTAGGACGAACAGAGTTGAAAAACTCATTTATCCCTGTAGCGATCAGGCTTCTCATCAAACAGTGATAATTTCTGTTATTTTAAATCTTAATGTCTCTAATATGGATGTTTTCTGTGCCTACTGACTATGAAACAAATTGCCCCTTGGGGATAATAAAGATTATTGAACTTTAATGACTTTTAACTCCATCTAGTGGCTCATGAGATGCTTTGTTTACAGACCAACAGTTAATGCTAAAAGAAGAAACTCACGACTGGATTACATGTCATGAACGTGTCTCTAGTTACCATCACTAAAATAAGCATCAGGTTGTGTGATTGATGAGGCAACAGTTGTTGCTAATTAGCGTCCTGTTCCACGAACATGCAATCAAAAGTCTGATGATCTGGCAGCTGCTTGATGCTAACACACATCACATACAGCAACCCCTGACAGAAACAAGAACATGAAGCAGATACTGAAGTCCACGCATGTCAGAATGTTCATGTTTGTGTCTCGGTGTGCAATCGCTTGTCTGTCTGTTAGCAAAATATCATGCTAAAGACTGTGTGTTAACTCCGTATGTTAGCGAAATAGCTTACGGAGCCTAATGAAATTCTAAGAATGTAGATCCATAGTCACCTGACTTTTGGAGTTGCCTTAATTAAAGATGGCCACCACAGCTAATTGACCAACTTAGTCAATGTTACAGATGCTGAGCTAAACTTTGGCGTAGTAGTAGCTGAGAGTCATTCACAGCACATACTCTGACTGCTATACAGCTTTGCTGAAACGTTTGTTAGTAAAATATCTCAAAACTGGACAGATTTTACTGAAATTTTCATATTTGGCTAAAACTTGGTCATATTTAGAGACAATTTCAGTTTAAAACTCTGGCTTTTTTTTCCCCAAGGAATGCAAGGCTTTGAATACTTGAATGGTTTTGATCAAAATGCAGCTTTTACCAAAACCAACTTTTTTTTTTTTTTTTTTTTTTTTTGGGGGGGGGTGATTCAAAGAAAATATCTACTCGTGACATTTGCAGCATTTCCAAATCCTCCCTGACCCTGTTCCAGAGGACAGCCATAATTCAGCTTCTTCTCCTCGCATCAGCATTATTCTGCACGTAAAGCCACTGCCGTGCCAGCTCATCTCGGAGGCTTGTTGGACTGCCGTCAGCACTCCATCCTGTGGACGTCTGACCGTATCCCCTCTGCCCGATCAATAGACACCGGCGGCTAGCTTTGCTCTCCTCCTCCTCCTCCTCTTCCTCTCCTGGCTCCCTTCCTCCTCTGTTCAGCCAGCACAGCATAGTGATTAGGCATTAGGCCTGTGCTGCTGTGTGAATTAGCTTAATCTGTGTCCGTGATGAAGGACGAGGCTTTTCATGCCCACTGGAGACAGTCGCTGGGCATGAAAAGGAGCTAATCTTTAGGAAATTTAGAGAGAATATGAAGTGTCAGCACGTGTGAGTAAAGGAGGGAGACTGTGCCGACGGTTCCCACAGTGATTTGCCCCCCCTTTTTTTTTTACTGCTTCTTATCATCAAAGTAAAGAAGGTCTATGAAAATTTGGGGGCAAAGCCTGGAAATGTGTTGGGTTACGCAGACTGTGCAGCTGCGAGGAGGAATAAAACTTGTGTCTTTGTGTTTTTCCATCAGAGGTCAGTCTGCGGGGAATTACATGTGATTGCATTCTGCAAGACAGGGGCGGAGCTACAGGTTTTCTTCTCGTGGTGGTAAAGGTGGGGAACAAGATTCCAGCATGAGGGTATATTGATGCAGGAAATTTCATTTTTCATATACATGTATATACTTTTTTTACTTGCATGTTATTTGTGCATGCATATTACAGGTACATCACAACATGCACACTGTTTAAATACATCCAACAATGTTCAGTCAGGTCATGTGGACAGTTCCTTTTTTTTTTTTGGTTGAAAGACATTTCGCCCTCCATCCAAAGGGCTTAATCAATCTGAAAAGTCACATATAAAACTGTTTTACCCACTACTACAGTGGACCAACCAGTTTGCTGGTGATAAGATGGTTTCTGGGGGCTGTCCTCTCCCCCATCTACTCCTTCCAGGCAGCCACAGCCAAAGTGGTTCAAGACATCAAAGTTCATGCTCGATAATCCAGGTAAATAAATCCAGCAGTGTTCAGTCAGGTCATTTTCGTTACCTGGATTATTGAGCATGAACTTTGATGTATAAATAAATGTACACTTTAAAAATTCCTCTTATATATATATATATATTTAATATTATTATTATTATTATTATTAGTTTCAGTTGTGTGTATAAAGTACAAAATTATTTTAACTTGCCTATAAATACTGTCAGGTGGCAAATGGGATGGAAAGATTCATTTCTTTTTTTCCCAGTGCCACTCCATGCCACCCTCTAGAACCACCACTGCTCACAGCAGCTTATCTGACACAGAAAAACAAAAAACGGCTTCATTCGCTCACCTCAGCTCAAAGTTTGAAGCAACAACTCTCTGAAATTTATGAAGAAAAAGTTTGTGTATTAGCTATTTGTTATTAAACATCTGGTTTGCATCGGAACATCAACATTTATGAGAACGTAAATTCCTGCAGGTTTGTTTGGAATCTGTGAGATTCAACTGAGATATAGCTCCATTTTTTTGTCATATATTTTATTGTTTTGGGTGTTTGGATTCATTTTTTGTTTGTTTGTTTTTAGTTCTGTAAATCAAATCTGTGTATCAATGATTTTGGGTTTAATTCATGCCAGTGTTTTCAGCTCTTCGCTATCAGTGGTTTTTGTTACCACACCTGTGACTCACACCTGTTCTCATTCAGTAATCACCCTGCCCAGTTCTGATACCTCTGTTTGGCTCCTGTCAGATTCTCTCTTGTTAACCCCCACCCCCCCCCAACGTAGTGGAGAGATCAACTTTAAGTAAATTTTACTACCAAGATCCACAAAAAATGTGCAAACATAGTTCAAACTTGACCATTTTTAAGAAGTTACAAATAAAAATTTTAAGGGTTGTACCAAATAAAACAAGTGTAAGCTGCACAGGTCGCGTTAGTTAAATCTCAGTGATATCGTGTGTCCTTGACAAACTGCTACAGCTCCACCACCCCCACCTGGACATTATTGATCAGAGCACATGTGGGCACCACCTCCAGATCCAAAGAACTTGCAGGAAATGACATTTCTGACTAACTTGACAGGAAACACTCGACAACCATAAAACTTTAAGCGCAGACACGATGATTCCCACCCCCTTGTTGTGCCTCGTTGCACCTTTGTTTGCGCTTTTACGCACAAAACAGTGGATTTAGGTCATCATGTGCAGCCAAACAAAATAAATCTTGTGTTGCTGAATGTGCATGAGGACGCATGTCAAACCACCAGTCTCCCCCCACCACCCACCCAAAAAAAAAAAAAAAAATCCTCAAGGATCCAGAACTGCTCAGATCTAAAAGCGCATTTCCAAATTGAAACAAAAGCTCAGGCGTTTGCAGATCTGACACCTTGTCTTTACCCCCCACCCCCCTCAGTCCAATCAAGACCAGATGGAAGAACAACGCTATGACTTACCGAAATGAGATCTTTGCCTGCTCTGTCAGGATCCTCCTCCCCGTCCCAGATCCTCCTCTCTCCTGTTCAAGTCAATCCGCAGTGATGGGATCAAAACGGAGCCGCTGCGTCCGCGCGGTCCTTGTGGATGGATCCACCGTTTGCCGGGGATGCTGTTTCATCCGCGGGGGAGGGAGCGAGGGAGGGTGGTCGAGGAGGGGAAGATGTGGAGGAGGCGGGATGGAGGAAAGAAAGAAAAGCAGACAGAGAGACGGGAGAGCAGCTGCTGCAGCGAGAGGAGAGGAGGCAGACAGGAGCGCTCCGTCTCCCGCTTGTCGCTCGCGCACGCGCATCTGGGCGTGCATGCGTGCAGCTTTGGTTTCATAACAGGACGTGGAGCGACATCTTCAGGTTGGAAAGCCCTACTGAGCATTCTCTCATCTTTCATAGGTCGCCTGTGGGTAGAGGCCTACAAGAATGCATGTCGCCCGCCAACTTTCATTCCATAGCTTAAACTAAAATCCTCTTATTATGCAGTGTGCTCAGCGTCTGTGTTGAGGATGACTCTCAGCTACTGCACCTATTTTAGTTCAGCGTCTGTAAAGTTGACCTCGTCACTTGGCTGTGGCGGCCATCTTTAATCAAGCTCCAAAAACTAATCAGTTGATCGTTTTCTCTGGAGCACGAGAAGTTTTGCTGATGCAGGTTAACGAGATGAAAAAACATCACGTTGACTACATTTGTCTCGTATTTCTTAGTGCAGCCGAGGATCCCATTTTATCTCCACAATCACATCCTCCACCTCCACCTGTGCACACTCCCAAGCCCCCCTATCGGGGTCATAGTGGTAATGATGTCTGCACCACTCCATCATCTCTCCTCCATCCACCTGTGAATTACTTTAAATCACAGCGTTTCACTCACCAGCCTGGCTTCTCAAGGCCAACGACTGCTGCAGATTTCACACGCTGGGGTCTTTATTTTTCACGCTTTGGCTCCACCGCTTGACTTTATTTGCTTTCTTTGAGAGTTCCTTTCCAATGAGGGCAAGAAGAAAAAAAAATAGAAATGCGTGTTTGATCTCCAGTTGACGGCGCACTCCTGGAATGAACAGCAAATAACAAACCTGTGTGAGACCAGTGTTTTCTGCAGCTTCTGGAGTTCCAAGGTGGCGCCCAATCAGGCGCACCTGCTGAGCACCAGGAGCACAAAAGGCAGCAGACGTGCTCCATTCACTGCTGGAGCATTAATTGCTAAGTGGTATTCACGCTTCAAGCAGTTTATTTAAGTCAAGCCTTAACTTGTGCATAAATTGTTCAGTGTTAGCAATGAAGGGAATTATTTTGCGGCATGCGAAATGAGCCACACCAAAAAAAAAAAAAAACAGGGACATATTGGTTGTTCTGGTGACATCACTTGCAGAGACTCCAGCTCTGGAAAAAAAAAATAAAAAAAAATAAACTGACAGCCAGTCTGTGACAGTTTCTGCGACAGCTCAGAAACTGTCACAGACTGTGAAGATCATGAAAATTGTCATGCTCACCCTCCAGTGCATCACTGAAAGATTAAACTTTATTAAACGATATCACGTAAGGAGACTCACAAATAGAGTTCAGGTGCGTGACAGGACTAAAAGCACAGGTTTGGCTCAGAAGCACAGATCTCACTTCAGTTTTTGGATTTAGCTATTGTATTTAATCCTGTTCATCTAATGCTCTGCACACAAGCTCCTCATTTTATTTAAGCTAGTTTGAATGTTCATGGTCATGTGACTGTATAAGGGCTTTACAGGATGCTGCCCAAAATATAACATGTTTATTGCTTTTTATTTCAGTTTCACAGCATATGAGCAGAGCATGAGTCTTCTAAAGGGCTGAAGTAAAACAAAAATAAAATGTGTGAATGTCTGAAAAAGTCTACAGTATTATGTTTGTTTGTTTAAGGTCCATAACCTCAGAGGTCAGTAAATAAATATAAATTTTTTAATCATTTTAACTGTGCGTTATTGGTATAGTTCATTTGTCTGTCCATATTTATCAATCATTCATTCCTTTATTTATCTGTGCATTCTTTCTTTCTTTTATTTATTTATTCAAGAATGCATTCTTTCATTTATTCATCCAGTCCATTAAACACTTGTGAAAACTGTAACGTACCTTTGCAGCTTCCACCACTAGATAGCGCCACTAACCTTGTACATGAAATCTGGATTTATAAAGAAAGATTCAAGAATTTCTTCTTAATAAGTGACCGGAGCTGTCAACTGACCACTACCTGGTGGTGAGTTGGCTCCGATGGTGGGGGAGGATGCCGGTCAGACCTGGCAGA
>JARVGS010000761.1:26769412-26779574 GCA_031762315.1 Hypsolebias antenori | reverse complement strand
GGTCAGTGAGGTTCTGTAGGTCAGTGAAGTTCTGTAGGTCAGTGATGTTCTGTAGGTCAGTGAAGTTCTGTAGGTCATTGAGGTTCTGTAGGTCAGTGAAGTTCTGTAGGTCAGTGATGTTCTGTAGGTCAGTGAAGTTCTGTAGGTCATTTAGGTTCTGTAGGTCAGTGAAGTTCTGTAGGTCAGTGAAGTTCTGTAGGTCAGTGATGTTCTGTAGGTCAGTGAGGTTCTGTAGGTCAGTGAGGTTCTGTAGGTCAGTGAAGTTCTGTAGGTCAGTGAGGTTCTGTAGGTCAGTGAAGTTCTGTAGGTCAGTGAAGTTCTGTAGGTCTGTGAGGTTCTGTAGGTCAGTGAGGTTCTGTATGTCAGTGAGGTTCTGTAGGTCAGTGAGGTTCTGTAGGGTCATGCCAGCAGTTTTGCTGCACATCCTGTCAATCCCTGAGAGTTTGTTCCTGTTTTTCATGTCAAAAGTCCAAACCAACAGATGAAGATAAAAGTTAAGAGACTCATTAAAACATTCTCGTAAAAGTAGAATCAACATTAAAACCACGGAGCTTCTGATAAAAACACGTGGTCTGGTGGGCCTTCTTACAAAGTGAGTTCACGTGGGGGTCAAAGGTCAGTTTGTCATCAAGAACATTTCCTTGATATTTATACTGATGCACCATGTGGACAGCTTCACCGTTAATGACACAGGAGCTGCAAGTGAAGAGTCTCTTCAGGTCTCTGAACGGGAGACAAGACCTCAGCTTTGCAACGAGTCTTAAGAAACTGATTTCACAGATAAATGCATTTATCTGTCTGTCTAATGTAAAAGCACAAAAAGAACTCCCAGATTCCTGACAGCTGCATGAAGCCAAGAGGGTCAGGAGCATTACATTCACAAAACTGATGACTTCAGTTTTATTTTCATTTAAATTCACGAATTTAGTTTTAACGAGACTTTAACGTCATTGAGACAGTTCAAGCGTGGTTCCAGTGGATCCATATATCATGAAAAAGTTGATTTATTTAAGTAATTCCACTCAAAAAGTGAAACTTGTATATTATATTAATTCATTACACACAGACTGATACATTTCAAACGTTTATTTCTTTTAATCTTGATGATTGTAACTGACAACTAATGAAAACCACAAATTCAGTATCTCAGAAAATCTGAATTAAAAAAAAAAAAATATTCATTTCAAATTTAAAACATAAAAGAAACAATTTACAGTTTTATAAGGAGAGAAAGAAAAAAAAAAGAACAAATTTAAAATGAAAGGAAGCAGAAGAAGAAAAAAAAATCTTATAATATCTGCCCCTTCTATATATTACTTAAGAACAATTAAAAAAATGGATTTTTAGAAATGTTTTAGAAATAGTGGGCCAACACCAGCAGATGACACGTCCAAAGTTATGTTCTCTGATTAAAATCAATTTTGCATTTGCTTTTGGAAATCAAGGTCCCAGAGTTTGGAGGAAGAGGAGAGACACAGAATCCATGTTGCTTGAGGTCCAGTGTCAAGTTTCCACAGTCAGTGATGGTTTGGGGGGCGCATGTTGTCTGCTGGTGTTCGTCCACTGTGTTTTCTGAGGTCCAAGGTCAACACAGCATCTACCATGAAGTTTTAGAGAACTTCATGCTTCCTTCTGCTGACCAACTTTATGGATCTGCAGATTTCATTTTCCAAAAGGACTTGGCACCTGCACACAGTGCCAAAGCTACCAGTACCTGGTTTAAGGACCATGGTATCCCTGTTCTTAATTGACCAGCAAACTCACCTGACCTTAACCCCATTGAAAATCTATGGTTTATTGTGAAGAGGAAGATGTGATACACCAGACCCAACAATTCAGAAGAGCTGAAGACCACTATCAGAGCAACCTGGGCTCTCAGAACATCTGAGCAGTGCCACAGACTGATAGACTCAATGCCACATTGCTGTAGTAATCCAGGCAAAAGGAGCCTCAACTAAGTATTGATGCTGTACATGATCATACTTTTCACTTGTCCAACATTTCTAAAAATCCTTTTTTATTGGACTTAAGTAATATTCTAATTTTCTGAGATACTTAATTTAGGATTTTCATTAGTTATCAGTTATAATCATCAACATTAAAAGAAATAAACATTTGAAATATATCAGTCTGTATGTAATGAATTAATATAATATACAAGTTTCACTTTTTGAATGGAATTACTGAAATAAATCAACTTTTTCATAATATTCTAATTTTATTTCCAGCACCTGTACAGCTACAGACACTTCTGCAATGGATTTGCTGAAAGCAACATTAAACCTTCAGAACTTCTGCAGTCAGGTGTTCCATTACCATTAATGCTTTACTGTACTGGGCGTTTGAGCATGGAGCTGTTTTTATAGTCACTGAGCACATGTATGCAATATTTTACAGAAACAATGCCAAGGAGTCTCATGTCTTTCTTCTTGCAGGAAAAAATAAACATCTTGGAGGTCTTGCGCTTACAAACCTGCAAAATGCACACTTTCGGACTTCCTCCGGTGGAAAAACTGGCCAATAATGTCCAGGATTTAATAAACTGTCCTTGTCCCAAGAAGCCGGTGAGTGTTTTAGTGGTTACAGAACAAATCGAAGCTTTTTGGACTTCAATGAAAGAAGCAGCTTTGTTTCGTATTTTTCTCTGCGATGTGGCTTTTATAATCTACGGAGGAATGCTGGCAGCTTTTTGTGTTTCCTCTTGTCAGGTTTTCAGTGACTCACTGTCAGACATGGACACATTTGTTTTAGAAACTCATTTACTTAGTCATGGCACAACAGTAAAACTCCCAGCAACGAGCGAGACCAGAGTTAGGCAAATTAACTTGTTGCCTTTATGTTTGCACAACCCATGACCTGTCTTCTGGTTTTCATTGGACCACACCCTCTATGGTCCTGGAGAACTTTGATATACACACTTATTTATTGTTCTTATTATAATCTCACTTAGATTGTATGATTCAGACTCGTTGCTGGGGTGAGTCATGCAAGAGAACAAGTTTGCCTTTATAATATTGGCTCCAACTGTTCATGACGTTTTGTCGTGCATGTTTTGTGCCCCACTTATCCATTGATCAAACTTAATGGTGTTTTTACTCCGTGTGTTGTTTTTTTGTTTGTTTGTTTTTTTTTTTTACATCCAGAGCAAAGAAGCCACTGCGAGGCAGACAAAAGGAACGACAGGGAAGACGCGAAAGCTTAACAAGCCACACAGACTGGGGAAAAAAAACAGAAAACTGTGCAAAGCCGAGGCATTTCTGTCGTCCATGACCGTGTGCTTCCAGATGCTGAACACTTTGTTAATGGCTACTTGAAGCTGAACTCAAGCACAGCAAGAAACCAAACCAAAACCCTCCAAGTGCTGCTAGTTCCTGCTATACTCCTCAGTCCTTTTCATTGGATTATGCAAGAAGAAGCTTCTTTACTTTAAGCTTTCCTGCCAAGTACCAGTATATTTCTTTTGCTGATGCTTTGGGTGTTGCATGACTACTAACTTTCCAGATCCAAGCTGTAAAGGAATAAACTATTAAGCTGAGTGAAACGGACACATTTATGGCTGGACTCTGGCTGAGGATGAGCTGTGAATAAATCCTGCAATGAAGAATTTACACAAACGTCTCGTGGAATGCACGCAAGCTGCCAAACGGGAAGGACGCAACCCTTTCTAAATGGATTAAAGTGCCAATACTGGAGTAATATAAGCTTCTCGTATGCAAGTAAAAAAAAACGCATATGTATACAGTTGTAAAGTTGTTTTTACCTTTTCGTTAGACAGACTCGCAATAGTCATTGAAATAACCTGAAACTGATCAAAGTAATACAAATACTGAAAATCTCCAAATCTAAATCAATTTCTCCTTTGAACTGTAGTTCAACAGAAATATAATTTAAAATAAACTAATGAAGCTGTTCTTGATAAAAAGGATGATTAGTTAGTCTGGCAACTTTGAGTGACAGGTAGTCACAGGGCTGTTTGGTATCATGGTGTGTACTACTGAATATTTTACTTTGCATAATCTTATGTAATTTGTATTACATTGTAGAAATTTGATTTCTCTTCGACATTGAAGTTTTTATGTCTAAAAAGACAAATTCGTACCATGACTGATTTATGACAGCCATAAAAGCATGAAACATAGGCACTGTGCATCAGTGGAGGATTGCACCACCACCGGTCACTGTTTGAGCCAACGTGGACTTAATGAAGGATTGTGGAGGACGCCAAATCCTAAAAAAAGGGCAAGACTGGAGTTGGCCAAAATGCACGTTGAGAAGCTGCAAAACCTCTAGGAGAACGTCTTTAAGACAAATGAGACACAACTGGAGGATTTTGTCAACAAGTCCCATCAGCTCCGAGTTCACTGTCCCAAAAATGAAACATGCAAAGAAAAAGAAAAAAAAAAACTACTTACAGTGAAACTGGAGGAGGTTCGGTTCTGGGGTCGCTTTGCTGCATCTGGGTATCTTGAATCTGTGCAAGATATGATTAAATCTCAGAAGTGTCAAAGCTTTAAATGGGTCATGGGTCATCCAACAGGATAACGACACAAAACACGCAGCTAAAAACATCCAAGAATTGTTCAGAACCAAACACTGGACCCTGAGGGCCTCCTGAGCCCTGATCTAAATCCCGTTGTGAGAAAAGGAACCCTTCAAACCCGAGGCAGCTCCAGCAGACACTGGACTGGAGTGATTGCCTCAAAAGCAACGTCTGATTGTCAGTAATAGTTTTATTCTTTGATTTTGTTAGTTTCAAGTTATTTCAGTGACCCGTGTGAGTTTGTTTACCTTAAACGGGAGCGCACCATTAAATATATCTGCGTCTGTAAGATTATATGCAGTTAGCTTTAATATTTACTCAGCAATGACTGCTGGTGCTGAAGCAAGATCAGGAAAGGTTAAGGTGCTCACATAGTTTTGCTTTCACTTCAGGAAACGGCCGGACTAGCCTTGGCATATTTCTGTTATCTTGTTCACTTTGTTGTTTTAGGCTGTGTGTCAAGTCTTCGCTGCTCAGTTCGGTTACATTTTGTTCATCACTCATCGGGTTTGATTGATGGATTAAAAGCAGTTTTTGACACAGATGAACGCTTCGGCTCACGGGTCTAATTATGTGTTTGTGGGAGACATTTAAGAAGTGTTTCCCCACCACTTTTAGTGAGTGCTGTGATTAATGACACTTCCCCATTTAAAAAAAGAATATATACTGTATATATGAAGATACTCGTGTAACAGGGAAGGCAGATTTCCCAACTTTAACATTTGTCATCTGTGACTGCAGAGCTTTGCTTTTGCCTTTAGCAGTCCTGCAGCTATTCATTTTTCATCATGTCAGGTACCATGTAAGCTAAACCTGTCAATCAAATGCATGGGTCTTAAGCAAACTAGACAATTTGCATTTCCTGTGAGGTGAATGCTTATACTACAAGAACTTGCTGAAAAACAGCTGAAATTATCTTTAAAAAAAGAACATGCTGACATGTAGCTGAAATGGATGAAGCCTAAATTAGCAGAAGCAGAAAGAACACATATTTGCTGAATTGGGTTCAAATAAGCAGAAATGAGCACAGAAATTAGAAAAATTAGCTAAAGAAAAGCTTAAATTTGTAAAAAATAATAATAAATTAAAAAAAAATTGCTAAAAAGTAGCCGAAAAGGCAGAAAGAAGCTTCAATTACCAGAAGTAATTGGAAAGAGCTGTAATTAGCTACAAAAAAAGGGGTGGAATTAGCTGCAAATCTAAAATGTGCATAAAAACAGTTAAATTGTAGCTGTAACAGTAGAAAAAGCTGAAATCAGCAGGAAAAAAAGCTGAAAAGAGCACAACAAGCTGAAATTAGCATAATAATTTTATTTAGGTTGAAAGTAAAAAAATTAACACAAAAAAACTTGAATTTATATGAAAACAGATTAGAAAATGCTAAAGTTGCTAAAAAGGTAGTAAAAGCCTTAAGTATTGGGGGGGAAATGAACACATTTGCCCAATTAGGCTGAAAGAAGCAGAAACGAGCACAAAAAAGTGGAAATGATCTGAAAAACGAGCTAAAAACAGCTGAAAAGTAGCTAAAAAGCAGAAAGAAGCTTAAGTCACCAGAAGGAAGTGGAAAGAGCACATTTTTGCTGAATTTAGCTGAAAAATTTTAAATGCAAAAAAAATGTAGAATTAGATTAAAAAGCTTAGACTAGCATAAAATAGCAAAATAGTAGCTGAGAAAGCTGAATCTTGCAGAAATAAGCTGAAAGGAGCCGAACAAGCTGAAATTAGCAGAAACAAGTTGGAAAATACACAACTGAAAGCAGCACAAAACAGCTGAAAAAAAAAAAAAACAGCCGGAATTGGCTCAAAATAGTTTTAAATTTGCAGCTGAAAGAAGCTGAAGCTGAACAAAATGTGGAAGGAGCAGTAAAAGTTCACAAACAGATCTAAAGATCGGAGGGATGTAAAATTTGCTCAGTTCATTTTCTGAGGGGAAAAATGGCAGAAAAGGGTAAATATTTCCAAAAGCTAAAGTTGCACAAACACCAAAATTCATAGCAGGATTGTCCTGAAGCAGCCGGACGTTTTGATTTATAAGCTGTTAAAATAGCTTAAAAACTGCGGGATGAGAATCTCGCAGAAAAATGTACAATAGAAAAATGATCACAAGAGTGAACGCTTCATAAACGTTCACACTGTCAAGCCGGAGGTTTCACATGAAACACTTGAGCTCCAGCTCCCTACATTTGTCTAACGTTCTCTGTCGGAATGCAAACTGCTCAACACGTCTTTGTTTCTTAACATCCTTTAACACCAAGAAGGGACGCGTCGGTCAGTTTGGAAACGTTGCTATGCATTAATATTTATTTTATTTATAAAATTTGTTCATTTAAAAAAAAAATACAAAACAATCCCATAAACAATAACATACAAAATATATATATATATATATATATATATAAAATGAAATGTAGCAGAAAGGAGAAAAAAAATTATTATATCTGCCCCTTTTTCAAACAATTAGTTCAATCAAAAATAATCTTCAGTAACAGAACAAAATGAATAACTCGTTCTAATTTTTTAACTCTATTACTCTATTTAACTCTTAATATTGTGACAACGATGAGATCTCACACGACTGAGTTGCAGATGATGGTCTTGGCTCAATATCTACAAAACTGATGCACATTTTTGTGATCAATGATTAGCTGCAGCAGCCAACTTGAGCCTCCAATGATTACCTTGAATTTTAACATCAACCATCCAGAGTTCATTAAATTTGTTGCCACTCGACCAGTAACTTTATGATATGCCTTCAAAGATGGATGGAAATTAAGCATATTCATGGTGCACTGATTAAATTAGCTAAACCAGTTCCGTACTGCCTCCCAGTAAACAGAAACGGATCACAGGTTTCTTCATAGAAGTTTATTGATGGTTGATAAACACAGCATTACGAGCAGAACCATGTTCAGGATAACAGCTGTTGTCGGTTCGGTCCATTTTTACATTTCAAGTCATGTTTGCTTCCCAAGCACGTGTAAAATAACTCAGAAGTAAAAATGAACCGTTTCTCATGTATATCATCTGCGAGGATTTAAATAGTTCAAATGAATACTTCAAAATCAACAATCCACAATTACTAATCTATTTTCATACGAATTAAGAATAAAACTTTAAAATCTACAGAATGTTCAAGAGAAAAATAATAAAATACAGACCTTGTTCGGATGCTAAAAATGATATGAAACGAGTAAATAAATAAGTAGCTACAGTTTTGCGTTGGTGACGTTAAAGGGAGCGCTGACCCGTCGTAACTGGTCCCTTTCAAAATAAAGGTGGGAAAGTTCAAAGGGCCGACCCGTTTTCCTCAGAAAAGCACTTTCTTCAGTAGTCCGTTCTATTATTATTATTATTGCACTTCAATAGGAACACGGAGCATGAACTGAATGCATTTTAAAATTAAAACAGCAGGGCAAGCGACTTCTATTGTTAGTTTTTACGTTTAATTATGCATCGATGCATGCACGCTCATCTCGTGGCAGTCGTGTTATTTTCAACAGCAACAATCCTGGGAGCAGGACGATCTGCGAGGTTTAAAATATAACCTGCCCAGGAGAATACTATGCATTAACCCTTCGTCGGAAAATAATTAGGCTAAAGCTCAACTGCCGGGACGCTAGGCCCAGGTTTGAAACAAAACCTGGAATTTATGTTCGTCTTGAATGTTTTGTCTGCTTTGGTGAGATCTTCCGACGTGCACTTGGGTGCAGGCACATCCCTGCTTTCCTCTGCTCCCCCTGACCCCCGTCAGATGCACATCCTCCTGACCCCGCATTCGCAGCAGAACTTCGCAGCTTCCACGGGGTACTTGGTGCCGCAGGCGTGACAGAACCTGCTCTTCGTTCCGCCGTTGCCAACTTCCGTTCCGCCGTCGACATCATTCCTAGAAATAAAATTAAAAAAATAATAATAATAAAACACAAGGAAGCAAGTTAAGAATTTATGCACTTGAGTTACATTTACCGACGAGGCTGTCTAAACAAATGACTTTGGGTAGACTCTACGTTTATGCTGCTTCACAGACGTTGCTCCTTCTGGTTTTTATGACTCTGGGAGGAACATTTCAGGTTAAACGCTCCAGATGTTGCGAAGCAAAAATTAAATTCTCTCAGTGTATCAGGACATGCGCAGCGGTATCGGTTAAGTTGTTCATCGTTAAAGCTGAACAGTAATTTTAAAGCATCAGATAGAGACAAATGCTCCAAAGCACCAGTCCTGATCAGCTGATTTTAGTGTTTATGTTAGCAGGCTGCCAAACAAAATTCAAATCTAAACTGATGAAACTAAAATCATAAATCAGTGAGTGCATGTGTGTTCATGCAGTGCATAAAACAACCACAGGGGAGCAGAAGAGATCACTTTTTTCCCCCCCAGTGGATAGCGCTCATTCACCTGGATATGTGGGCGTCGACCTTCTTCTTGTTGGCTCCTGCTCCCGCCTGAGACGGCTTCATGTTTCCGTAGCCGGAGCTCACGACTCGAGCCTTAGCTCCCACACTGACAGAGGCATCAAGGAAAACAGAGGAGTTGCAGAATGTAAACCATGTCGAGGCTTTGCTTTGTAAACACTGAGCTCTACTTTGAACCATGCATTTGAGCTTAGACTGCTCTACAGCAGCATGTAGATCAGGGCTGTTCAACTGAACTGCTCAGGGGGGGCCACAGTTACCAAAAGACAGGAGCCCAGGGGCCAGATGTCATGAAGTTTGTTTGTTTTATGATTTAAAATATAGTTTTATTTAAAATGAACCCAAACTGAGTTCATCCGTGGGCCTGATTTGGCCCCCGGGCCACCAGTTGAATAACCCTGATGTACACAGTCAGGCTTAGCAAGTCGTGGGTACAATACTGAACAAATGTTAAGCATAAAATGGCTTCTAACTTTTAATATTTTACAAAATAATAGCCTTTAACCTATCATTACAAAATGTGCAGTTATTTAAATAAAACTGTTTTAAATAAGGAATCCATGGGGGCAATATTGAAGTCATGATATTTTTTATTGAGTGACCAGAACACACGATAGTCATAAGTGAAAAAATAAAGTTAAATCTTTTGATTTATTTATTGGAATTCTGAATTAAATTTCAGTTTAAACACAACCTTCCCCAAGAAGAGACTAAACAGTCATGTGAACCACTGTTTCCAGTCAAACAAGCGACTAAACCAGCAAAAGTCTGAGTCAGTATGAGCTAAAATGTGAACACTTTATCATCAGTGTGTGTGTGTGCGTGTACGTGCGCTCACCCTGACGGTGGGCTGGCGAGGCCGGTGGGATTACTCCTGACTGAACCTGCCGTGGACACCTTACTGGAGCAGTATCCTTCAGTGAGGAAGAAAGATGATTAATTCAAGATGGTGAGCGTTTCTGTAGTTCATACAAAGAATTAAAAAAATGATCATTTAAATGCAGCAGGAACTCTTTAATTTGTTTAACTGCAACTGTTACTTCTTGATTTCTATTGCATCTTTTTTAATTTACAAACCGGATTCCAACAAAGTTGGGACACTAAACAAATTGTGAATAAAAACTGAATGCAATGAAGTGGAGATGGCAAAAGTCAATATTTTATTCGTAATAGAACATAGATGACAGATCAAAAGTTTAATCTGAGTAAATGT
>JARVGS010000761.1:26731711-26743080 GCA_031762315.1 Hypsolebias antenori | reverse complement strand
TACCTCTAAAATGTATTTTAGAGCAGTTAACTTGCTAACAAACACAAAAAAACTCAGAAAATAATGAAAATTTCTGCAAAATACTGCAGTTTCGGCCGATGACGTCACTGTGGAGGCGGGCCGGATACGCGAAATGCCGGTTACCGGGAACGCCGGAAACCGGGGGTCACCTGTATGTTATTGTATTGATTTTTGCGTAAGGAAGTGTTGTAAACTGGACTATTTTTGGGGCCCCTCGCTTGCCATACTCCACTACAGCATCCCCTCGCCTGCACCTCGCCGCTCCCCAGGGCCGCAGACCTCGTGCCTTGCTGCCCCCTTCCTCCTCACTCCAGCGGCAGAGGGACAGGGCCCCCCCCAAGCCCTCGGCACAGCTGGCGACTGGGACGGACTGTTCTCAGTACGATGTGACCATGCTGCGCCGCCCAGGCGAAATGAAGCTGTTTTGACCATTAAAGTGCATTTATTAAGGAAAAGTTAAACTGGACACACTTTGATGTGAGCAAACAATTAATTGTTTTAGGTGTTAATCTTGTTAAATTTCTAAGAACTGCAACAGCGAGTCCTCCCATGCGCGCTCCTGTGGACACCAATCAATTTTTGGCTGCCTATTGGTTTTTGGCATAACATCGGCCCACGTTTCCCGTGAGTCAGTGCAACTTATACTCCAAAACGACTTATTCATGTTTTTTTCCTCTTCATGATGCGTTTCTGTACTGATGCGACCTATACACCGGAGCGACATACTGTGTGGAAAATACGGTAGATTTTAGGTCATTATCTGTAAAATTCACAGACTTATAAAGTTATTTTTTGTGTTTACTTATATGTAGTTGGCTGTGGCAGCCATCTTTATTCAAGCTGACTTCAAATGTTTGTCATAGATTATCCAATAATTACTTTCTAAAGGTTTTGATCAAATCTGTCCACCGATTCATGAGAAACAGACAGACACAGGCAACAGGCAATAATCAACATGCTAAAGATAATCTGAATCTGAATGCAGAGCAGCATTATGGTGAACAAAGTTAAAGAAAAAATAAATTTTAGCCTTGATGGTGTGTGTGGATTAAATAACCTGCCTTTCTCTGAACGAGCCGGGACTTTGAACAGCGTGTATTTGGTCTTTCCCTTCTCTGCAATCCAAGTCCCAAAATTGTAGGCATTGCCTTCTTTGTCATAGTGTGGGTGCGATGAAGCCAGGTTTACAGGCAAGAACTTCAAGTAGTCCACCTGTTGGGCCCATAAATCATGAGCTTGGAAACAAACGTTTCAACAACATTAACCACCAGAAGTCGTGTTAGCTACCTTGTCCTGAGTTTCAAGGGTAACCGGATCGATCTTGCGAATGTAGTTAGTCTCAGAAGTGGCGTAATAGTCATTCCCATATTTTATGATGTTGCTCGCACCGTTGTCGGTGAAGTCAGGCACAGTGTGGTTCAGGAACGTGATCACCCTGAAAGCAATAAGCAGATAAGACCATCTCAGTTTAAAGCTTTCCAACAAAAGGCAGTGGGTTTTCTTTCAAGACATGCTGAGCCTTAATTTATTGCAGTTGTGCTTACTTAAAAATAAGATTCTTGCTTGGATCTGGATAAGCCATCGTTCCCATTTCGGACACAACTATCCTGTTTGCAGCCATGTTTGCATTGTAAGTGTCACTTCTGAGGAACCTACTTCTATGGGTCACTTCACCTGTAAGGAAAAGAGACAATTTAAACCAGAGCAAACAAAGCAATGTTTCAGATATAGATTAAAAGCCGCTCATCTAACCATCTTTGACAGTGAAGCTGGTCAGTATTGACATGCCATCAAACCAGTGCTCATAGCTGGTCTCCCCTACAGAGAAGATCCCAGGTCCGTTACGCAGGAGAGTCCCCTGCAGCCAGCTGGGAATGCTTCCTGTTTTAAAACAAAACACGTTATCTAAAGCGGTCAAGTTCACTGAGTTTAATTTGTTGCGTTAAAGTCAAACTGACCTTTGACTTCTGCCTTATACGGCTCCGGCCGCTCCTTTGCATTTTTGAAAACGTCAGGGTTCATGTTTGCTGACGGTGTGGAACTAATACAGCAACCTGTGCAGCTTCCTCCCCTTTTTAAAGCCCTCGTCTTGTTTGGGGGCAAGGCAAAGGAGGAGTTAGCTGTCAAAAAAAAAAGTTTTCTTCTTCCCCCTTTCAGCAAAATCATATTCTGCTTGTTTTCTTTTACAAAAGACAGGAACAAATGATCTTAACAGGACCAACTGTTAATTTTATTACTCCCACTTGTACTCTGCATTTTTAGGACTGCATTGTGCCTGGTAAATACATTCTTTTGTTGTGTCAGGAGCACTGACTTAGTCTAATCATGAATAGTTTTATGCTTTTAAGATTGCAAAGTTGCTTTAAGACCTTCTTGCCTTCACCGTTTATAACTGGTCCATGTTCCATGAAGAGTTTCTACTCAACGATGTGGAGCAACGCCAATCAAAGGCTCAAAATATTATTGAACAGTGAGATAATCTCGATTTTTCTGTTTGTATCTGTCTTGTAATTAATGACTGGGATCTTCTGGAAAGACTTGAGTCAGGGTTAAAATGTTGGCGCAGTGTTAAAGAAAGGGTAAGAATATCTGCTTAGACTTGGTCTCCATTCAGGCTGGAATTTGTTTCTGTATTGGAATGTGAAAGACTTTATGTGCGTGTGAAGTGTATCCTGTTTGTCAGTCTAATTTGTGGTATAATTACTTTGTTGTCCTTACTTCATAATGGTAACAACAGATGTTTAAGTTGTTGGGCATATTTTGTTGTGCGTCATCATCTGATGTACAATTTCTTCTCTACTAGTTCAAAAACAAAGTTAGGATTCATACAATTAAGGGTGTGGAAGTGAGAGACCTAAAACACAATCATTATTATTATTATTATTATTATCTGTATTAACTATGGCAGCACGATGGCTCAGTCAGTAGAGCTGTTGCCCCTCAGTGAGAAGGTTGTCAGATCAAATCCCGGCCCAGGAACTTTCTGGGTAGAGTTCGCATGTTCTCTTTGTGCATGTGTGGGTTTTCCATTTCCCTCCCACAGACTAAAAACATGCATGTTAGGCTGATTGGTAACTCTAAATTGTCCCTAGGTGTGAGTGAAACAGTGGATATTTGTCTTGTTGTCTCTATGTGTCCCTGTGATGGACTGGAGAACTGTCCAGGGTGTCCCCACTTCTCACACAGTGACTGCTGATTATGGGCACCAGTGACCCCCGTGACCCGAAAAGGAAGAAGCGGGTAAAGATAATGGATGGATGTATTAACTACTTAAAATATATGTTTAAAGTGTAGACTATACGACACAGTACTTGGTACATACCCTGTAGATACAAGGTAGCAAGTTACTTCATAATACAACCTGGTCTGGTCCCTGTAAGTACTCTGAAACTTACTGTACTTTATTGCTACCCCCAAAACACCCATACCCATAAAGTACCCCATATATACTCATTGTGTACTCCATGGGTACCAGATGTGTATCAAGTAAGTACATGATATGTACTCAGGTACTTAAAAACCCTGTAAGTACCTAATATACCAAGTAGTTACCAGGTAAGTTCCCCATGAATATTTTGTATACTGTACATTTGGTATACACCAGGTACATACCAAGTATGCTCAGTGTAAGTATCAAGTATAAACCCTTTAATAATTGGATACCTACCTGGGAAGTACTACTGGTAGATATATATCCATTCTAGTTGAGTACCAAATACGTACCAGATATGTACCCTGGTTCTTACACAGCCAATAAGTACCAGGTGCATACAAGTGGTATATACCAGGTAGTAACAAGTCTGTTCAGTGTTGGCATCAGGTATCACACCCTTTAAGTACCAGACACATATCCCGTGATTATCAGATACTTACCCTGTAAAGAACATGGTAAGTACTGGGTTGTATTATGTAGTACTACCTACTTGTTAATACCTGAACTGCTCCATAACACTTTCCAATTAAAATCGAGAAATAAAAGTAATTAAACAATATTACTTAACTTTTATTTCTGGAACTGAGAGTGTTTGTTTTCTTCCAAGTAGAGCTACTGTATCAGAAAAATCAAAAGTGATTCAAAAGGCCTTTTAAATATTTGAGACTGCCTGAATATCAGAACCTTCCCTGCACAGACAAACACAGACACAAAGGAGAAGAAAATAAAACTTGGAAATGTGGACTCTGATGAGTGTTTAAAACAAACCACCTGCTAGAATCCAAAGTTCCTTGATGCACTTAGGTTATCAGTGGAATGCTTGGACTGATAGCATCAGTTCATTTAATGTTGGTAGCAAACACTACGGACTCAAATAGTCAATAATATCCACAGTTATATGTTTTTTTTATATGTTATCCTGACAATGATTACAGCTGATTCATCTGCACTTGCCACAATAATCTGATGATTATCTTTACATGTGAGCAGAGACCTAACTCACATGGAATAAAATAAAATACACAGAACAACACTGTCTTCTAGTGCCTCATTTGGCTGTTATCTGCTAAATTTTGCACTCACAGGTGCTCTCTTACATTTCTTGTAAAAAAAAAAAAAAAAAAAAAATCAAAAATTACACAGACTTGCATATATCCATATCAAAATTAATTACATAAGCTCTCAGAAAATGGTTTTTCAGACCACATTATCAGTTGGTTTTCTAATTACCTCTCAGATAGGAGGAAATTATTTAATGATCAACAATGGTGTTCCACAAGGCTCAGTCTTAGGACCCATCCTCTTCAAAATCTACATAAGTAATGGAAGTCAGGTCATTCCTAAATCCTGATGCATCCTTACATTTCTATGCTGACAACAGTTTTTTTATTAACAGTTGCTAATGTTTTTCAGCTTTGACAGTCTGCATTCGACATCATTCAGTCAAATTTGTTCCATCTCAAACTTGTGCTAAATGCTGATAAAACCAAAAGGATGTTGTTTTCAAACAGGAAGTCTGTACCAGCAGTCCTTACTTCTATCTTATCTACAAACAGGGTTCCTATTGAGTTTGTCAACCTTTACAAATACTTGGGAATCTTGGTCGATTCACAACTCTCTTTTAAGTCTCATGCTTAAAACTTGATAAAGAAATTGAAAGTAAAATTGGGTTTCGAAATAGATCATGTCTAACTCTGAATGCCAGGAAACACCATGTAGCTGTTACTTTCCTTCCCTCCATTGATGACGGTGACATTTTTTACATGAACACTCATACAAACTGTCAGAGAAATTAAACATTGATCATTTAAACTTATTACTCTACACTGCTTTGATAAAACATTTACCAGCTTGCTTCACATATTTCTATGTGTGTGCGTAACAACTTTATCTTAGATGTTATTTATTGTAATGTTTCAACTTGTGTTTGTAGACATGCAGTTCATGTTCTGGTCAAAACTGCAACATTTCCACATCTGTTAACTACGGTCAGAGCTTGCGTCTTCTATTATCTGAAACTGTCAGATGCTAGAGTTTTCATTTGTTATAATTCTAAAAAACAACACTCTGTTTAAAGTTGATTGTTTATCATGATGTGCGTGTAATGCTGACTTAAAAAGTATTGGTCATGCCGGAAACTGTCTAAACACCATATAAAACATTTATCTGAGAAGACCTTTTGTTCTAAACTGCAGAATGTCATAACTGCTCTGCCAACACTTATCTTATGATGACAAAAGTTGATCTGAAACTGCTGTATTCTGTTTTGTACCGCTGTGCCATGTTTGTCCACTCCCACTTGCTGTTACTCCCTGAATAAAAGACGAGCTCAGATCCCAGAAAGCTGGGAGCTCATCCTGATCCTGGTCAGTGGTGGATTTACCTTCTTTGCAAAGAGCCGTTCACAATCTCACCCTGTTGTCTTGTGTGAATTATTGTTTAAAGGTTCAAGAGGAAAAACCTAACACCCTGCAGATGTTGAATGCCATCACAGTGCGCTAAGATTCATAACTGGTTGTAACTACCGTATATTCACTGCACCCTGTATTTACTGGTTAACTGGTCATCATTAACTTCATGCACTCTCACCCTTCACACTGGTACATTTTCATCTTTACATCACTTCTTGGTCTGTTAACATCATATACTGCATCTCCCCCTACTTGTCACTTCGTCAGTGCAGCTAGTGTGCACTCTTAGGACATAATTACTTGCAGTGTACCCTCGCATGTGGACCGAATTCGGCAAAAGGGCCTTCTCTACTCCGCACCTTGCAAAAAGAGCTGAAGTTGTCGTTTCATTTTATATCACTTCTTTTATTTACTTTTCATTTTATAAGCTTTTATCTATTGTCTGTGCCTTATTTGTGTTCTTTATTTAAAACAGGTCTCTCTTGAAAATGAGTCCTCGAGGCTCAATGAGACGAACCTGCATAAATATTAAGGTTCAATGAAAACTAAACTCTTAGAAAAACATACGTTTCATAAAACAATACTCTTATACTGCCCCAGCTGAAGATTTACAGAGTTCATCTTTCAGACAACGCAGGTTCACCTTTGAACACGTTTTAATAAAATGAGACATACGACAGGATTTAATTTAGTATTTATTGTCGAGAATAAATCAAAATGAAACTGACAAATTCCGTACATTCATAGAATGTCACAAACGTCTCGGCTGATACTTTAGTCAAACGGCGTTAAGAACAAAAACTGTTTAGTTTTCTGCTTCCTTTGTTGAAAATCTGCTTCATTTGAATAATAATTTGAAGACAAAATACTGTACTATGCAAGATGCCTGGGAAGAATAATGTTTATTTGCACTGCCAGTTCTAAACCGTGCCGAAAAGTATTCAAGTATTCCCTGTCTGTGTATCTGTGTGCTGAATGAGATACTAAATCATATGAGTTTTTTCCCCATCACATCACTGGTATTTGTGGATCACATTGTGTGGCACAGAATAAAGTTTAAGTAAACATTATCTACATGTACAAATAAAAAAAAAAAAAGGGTTTGCACATGTATTTGCCATTTGGTTTACAATGCCGTCTCCATGCATTTACACATGCATTTACAGAAAGTGCATGAAAAGGAGAAAAAAAATCAATCATGAGCTTTTGCAGACCAGATTCCACCAGATGGAGCCTGCAGTCCAGAAACCATGAATAACTTCCATTAAAGCCAGTGAAATGCAAACAGGCTGCACATTAATCTTGTATTTTTTGTTTTTAAGGTGTGCGTTAAAAGATGTTCTCGTGAAGAACGGCACTCCCAGCTGTCAAATCTAACCGAATTGGAAAAGTATTTCATACCACTGAAGCAAATTAAACCGTACCTGTACATCCTGTGGCTTGTCACAACATGCAGAGAGGGTATATTAGGGGGAAAAAAACACCACACATAAAAAAACAGAGATGGGAGAGCAACATATCTCAATGGCAACACTGTGTAAGTTTAAAAACGTCAAAAAATTAAATCATATTACAAAATCCTGCCATTTGAAACCACAAAGGCAAAAACAATCACACTGGATGGGCGTCAGACTTGAAAAGGAGTCGAGTAATTCGCTGAAAAGAAGCCGGGAGTCTGAAAAATATTCAGTCAGAAATTGTTCTGCAGAGGCAACGAAATGAAAGGCTGAGCGTAGCAAGGCATGTGTTAAAAACAATCCACGTTCGTGCCTGACGCAACACCAGACCAAAGCTTTTTGATCTACAGCTCATGTAGAAACAACAATACAGTTTCAAGTATGTATTAAAAACCCATCTTGGCTTGAGGCTTTAACTTGAGCTAAAATGTTGCAAAACTAAAAAAAAAACAAAAAAAAAAACCTCCTTTAATTTTATATATATATATATATATATATATATATATAAAAGGGAATTTTTCAATGTTTTCTGATTTTTTTTTTAATGTGCAGCTAATGAGAAATTAATCACATTGTGAGGCAGAAGGTATCACAATCTTTGAAAAAATACTACTCACGAAACGTTTAAGATATTCATCATCTGCAGCACTGATACAAATACAACTTAGAGCATGTGCTGAACATTTTTAACTCTTTTCAATTGAGCACAAAAAGGTGGGATCAAATCAAAACATTTTGTCTAAAAATGAATTTATAAAGATAAATTCTGAAAAAAAAAATTTTTTTTTGACATGTTGGGGGAATCACAAATAACCGAAAAAAGTGTCCAAAACCATCTATAATCTTCAGCAATTTTTTTTTTTTTTTTACTTTTTATTGTTTAGCCTCAACTCATTACATCACTTTCATCCCTATACATCCATTGCACAATAAGAAATAAATACAAGCATGAAAAGTATGTAAAATATGATAAAAAAAACACATTTTACTTTGTTTCCCCCTTTTCTGGAGTAAAAACGAACTGTTTATGCAAATCATTAGGCTTAACAGATCAGGTGGCCTCCTCGATTCAAGTTCGAACTGGTTGGTGTGCAAACGTGGCCACTGGTTTGGAGTTTCCCTTTTACAATTTCTAAAAAAGTGCTCTTTTATTTTTAAAACTGTAAATAATTTTACAACCACATTTCTGAAAAAGTTCGGACGTTTTGTCAAATGCAAATAAAACAGATTTTGATTATTTGCAAATCTCATAAACCCATATTTTATTTATAACTGCATCAAAAAAAAAAACTAAGAAAGTGCTTTTTTTTTTTTTTTTAAATAAATGTAGGTTATTTTGAATTATAAAGGAGCAACACATCTCAAAAACTTCAAAGAATTGGAAACCAAACACTGTAAAAGTAAATGGTGCAAATAAACAGCTGGATGGACATTTCGTACCTAATTAGGTTAATTAGCTTCCAGTCAGCAAGATGACAGGGTGTAAAAAGAACATTTTAGAGGAGCTGAATCACTTGGAAGTAAAAATGGGCAGGGGTTCACCAGTCTGTAAAAAAAATATACAGTATACATCTGGTAAAATTTCAAAATATTGTTCCTCAATATAAATCTGTGGAGATTTCATATCTGAGCTCAAAGGACTAGGCTGAAAGTCAATAATGGATGATCGTGATCTTCGAGCCTTCAGGGGCCACTGCATTAAAATAAGCCTGGTTCTGTTCTGGACATCACTGCATGGGCTCATAAACAAGTCTACAAATAATTGTCTTTAATGACAATTCACTGCGCCATCCACAAACTCTGCTTAAAGCTGTATCAGCCAAAGAAGGAGCCACATGTGAACACCATCCAGACCAAAGCTCATTTCAAATGGACTGAGTCAAATTGGAAAAATACTATGTGGCCAGACAAACCAAATTTTACTTTATTTTTTTACAAGGCCACATCCTCCATGCTGAGGAGAGAGAGGGATCATCCAGCTCAATATACAATTCAAAAGTCTGTCTCTCTGATGGTATGGGGGTACGTTAGCACCTCTGAGATAGCCAGTTTACACATTTGGAAAGACTTCATTAATGCAAAAAAGCACATTCAGTACTCTCGAACAGCTAGAATCCTCCATCGAAACAGAACGTGACAACATTCTCCCGCAAAAAAACTCCAACAACTAGTCTCCTCAGAGCATACATTTATACTGTTGTTAAAAAAAGAGGCGCTGGTAAACACGGCCTAGTCCTAAGGTTTGAGACATGCAGCTGCCATAAAACTCTAAATTGCTTTTTTTCTTAATCGTACAATTTCTTAGTTTCAGCATTTGATATGTTTACTGTTTTATTGTGAATAAAATATGAGTTTGACATTTACAATCTTGCATTTTAACAACATTCCAACCATTCTGGAATCGGTGTTGTAATAAAGTTTTAAAATCTGTTTGTCTTGATCCCAGCAAGACCAAAAAAAAAAAAACTTTTCAATAAACTTAAACAAAAAAAACAACTATAGGCAAAGGCAACCGAGCGTTAAAAATATCTAAAACAGTTTAAATTCATTGAATGTCAGTGGATAAGTGTTAAAATGTATACTTGTTCTCCATGTGCCACAGAGCCACTGAATGTTTCCAGGTTTCCTTTACATATTTGCCTTTTCAGGAGCATACATTTATCATTTAAAATCTGAGACGCAATCTGCATGAAAAAAAAAAAAAACTCTCCTGTTAAACAGTCGAACTACATAAAGAACGGTAAACATTTTTGACATTTTGTGGTTAAACTAGCAGTTCTTTTGTTTCAAGATGGACGCATTTCTTTTGTCGTTGCAAATTGTTCATGAGAAAAAAAAAAACACAATTGGTCATGCACACAAAATATTGCTTCAAAGTCTTATCATGGCTTAGGGATGTCCAGCTAACTGGTCCATCAGTTCATTTAAGGGACCGTCTGTCTTCTCAGAAGAAACAAAAAAAGTTTTCCTCGTTACATTCGATCTTGCAGATCTTGCAGTCCTAAGGTTTGCTGCCATAGTAGCAACCTGATTTGTAAAGGTCCAAATTGCTACTAGTGTTGCAATGAGAGTGCTTGAAATGTTTTTTTACACCATTGCCACTTGTTCCCTCAATCTGTTTTCCCATTCTCCTGAGGTGCTGCAGTTTTACTCCGGCGTGCAGATCGCAACACTCTGTAGCAACCCCGTGCAATCTTATGCATCCACATGACGTTCATGATGTCCAGACAGATACTGGAGCAGATCCAGGCCACGCGGCCTCCCCAGGGTACCAGGTAGAAGGCCTCGGTGCCGTAGACTGCATACATACGACTGTAGTACACTGGCATGACAGCGATGCGGACCATAAAAAAGACTGCTGCCATGGCGACGCCGTTTGCCATATTGGGCCGGGATGACTTGGGATATCCTAGTACCTCAAAAAACCAACTGAAACAAAGAACATTTGTATGAGAATACTGTCCCAGAACAAACGGCAAAGCTGCGACTGTTGGAGACTAGTTGGCGGTTCAAGAAATGGGGAAAACGTACAGTTGTAGTTTTAGTGAATCCTGGATGTTTGCCTCCAAGTAAACAATAATTATGTGGCAATTTTTGACAATCACAGCCTATTTTTGTGTCTATGGATACAATATTTATTTGTCCACGTCGTACCCTCCTCAGCCTGCACTGTACCCATACTGACACCCGGCCCCACGTCTAGTATTTAAGCTACCTGACTGCACCTTTAAAATGAAGACAGGTAGATAAGACTAGTTTTTAATATTTACAATCAGAGTGATTTTTAAACTGCGACAATCAGGGCTATAGGATCGGCTGTTTTTTCTTACAGCTGAGTTCTTGTGCCGGTGCCAAAAAACAGCTGTAGACGTACAAAAACTACAAACCGGATTCAAAAAAGTTGGGACATTAAATAAATTGTGAATAAAAACTGAATTCAATGATGTGGAGGTGGGAAATGTCAATATTGTATTCGTAATAGAACATAGATGACAGATCAAAAGTTTAATCTGAGTAAATGTAACATTTTAAAGGAAAAATATGTTG
>JARVGS010000761.1:26691689-26711734 GCA_031762315.1 Hypsolebias antenori | reverse complement strand
GGACCGAGATTTGAACCGGGGACCTGCGCGCTGAGAGGCAGCAGCTCTACCAGTTGTGCCACCGTGCTGCCCAGCTATACATGCAGGATCAAATCAGCTCCTCTCTGAGGGAGAAAAGAGCTCTGTGAACTCACACAGATGGTTCAACATTAACATAACAGTAGTTAGTGATAAACATCCTTGACCTTGACCAACAATCCCCTGACAAATATAAAACACTATCCCTAAGTTCAGGTTAGGTTTGTTAAGTTTGATAATTGTAAGATAAGTTTGAACAGTTTTGAAAATGTTTTTCTAAAAATATATATTTTTATGCTGATTTACAACTAAGTTTATGCTATTGTTCCCACTAGTTCTATGAACAGGAAATAATAATAATAATTTTGGAACTTTTATTCAACTGTTTTGAATTTAAAAAGGCCTTATTATTAGAAAAAATGCTAAAAAGCTAAATGGTTGTGTACTTGTTTATTGTTGTTTTGTGTCAAAGTAATTGCTTTTATAAGTAATTGTATGGATAAATTTGACATCAGCTACTGGACAAAATTTAATTAATTAATTGTTTTGCTCTAGAGGTGACTCACACACAATTAAGTATTTATCTATATTAAGACATTGCATAGATGTTCCTTTATTCAAGTAGCTTAAGGTAACCATAACCTAAACTTATTTAACACATCATCCCCCTACACCTGACCCCTAAACCAAAAACAATGTTCCATTTTATTAGGACCTCAAAAAGTACTATTCTGTTATGTTTTGAGTAATAGCAATAAGTTGTTTAGTGGTACTATTTTGTGCTAGATGCAGAAACACCAAGTATGGTGCATGTGCGGATTGAGCTGCCTGTGTTCTTCGGCAAATGTTTAATAAAGTAAGTCACGTTCAACTGAAGGTTCTGTTGTGCTTATAATAATTAAGTTATGGAGTGAGAACATAACTGGCGACGAGATTAAAATGGATCCCCAATGTGTATTGAACAACAGAGAGGGGTAAATCCTTGTGGAAGTGATGAAAAATAAAACTAAAAACGGACCCCCCACCCCGCATGGATGCTAGTACACCTGTCTAGCTAGCGAGCAGCAGAGAGGACATGTGAGTACCATCCATCTGTTTTAGTGACTGACACAGAAAGATGAGAAAATGTCGGGAGGTGTAGGACAAATGGCAATTTTTGACAACGGCACAGAAGATTGGACAACATGTAGAGAGTTGAACAATAAAGTGGAGGACGAGAGGAAAGTTGCTGTTTTACTGAGTGTGATGGGAGCAAAAGCATACAACTTGTTGCGCTGCCTCATTACACCTGTCAAACTGGCAGACAAAGTTTCAAGGAGATCACAGAAGCGCTCCAGAAACATTTCCAACCAAAGCCACTGGCAGAACAGTTTCAATGTCATAAATGAAATCAGCAAAAGTTTGAATCCACACTCTGGTAAATCGTGTAGCTCCGGCAGCTATTGGAGCTAGTGGTGGGCGGATCAATCCAAATATCGATAATATCAATACCAACATTGATATTGATATTGATCAATACAGGTGTAATGATACCAATGCTTTAGCTTCAGTTTCGCTCCTGTATGCACAGCTGCAGTTTCATCAAAGATACGAGCCGACTGCTAGGTGTCGCTCCTGTCACAGCACAGAGCAATTTTGCAAAGGCAGGCAGGGCCCACAGAGAGGCTTCTGGGAATATTTCTTTGAACTCAAGGCTTTGGAGGTTGTTTTGTTATTTACACTTTATTTGTTGTATTTTCACAAATTATTTTTGATTTGTAATTATTTTTTCAAACCCAGAAAAAAAATTCACTTAAGAGGAGAAATTTTGTTTTAGTCCTTCATATCCTAAATAGATTTTACTGTTTTATAAAATTTGTTGCCGTTTGATAACTATGTACTGTTTGTTTATTTAAGGAAAAAAATCCAGAAAAGGAGTGCCTCATAGTTTCAGAACACAATGTTTTAATTTATTCTTGAGTGATCATTTTGTGCACTTTAAGGCAAAAATCCAGCCATCACGAGTTCTGGGGAAAATTGTTTCTGTTCTGTTTAAGAAAAAAAAAACTTTTATTAAAACAAAGTATTTTTTATTTACTTATAAACTTTGCCTAATTATATCCTGGGTTTTAACTAATAAATGAACCAAAGGAAAAATCACAAAACACTTAAATGTCATCAAAATTCACTGTAATTATCTTAAAGTATCGTATCGGTATCACTATCGGCGATACTGGACCTGTATTTACTTGGTATCGATAGATACCAAATTTTGCAGTATCGCACACCTCTATTCTACAGACTTGAGCAAAAGTTTCTCTGCTATGCAGGGGAATCCCTCCTCACAGCGAGGAGGGACCCCCCCCCCCACCCACCCCCGTTCCCTTCTCCCCTCCCCGTTTCATTGGTCCACTGTGGCCTGTTTGTAGTTTCATTGGTCAGATGTTTTATTAAACCATTATTCATACAGATAGTCTCACTGAGTCACAAGGACCCACCCTGTGTAAGAGAGACGTGTATTGGGCAGCTATGTGTGCGCCCTGGTGTGACGAGGCTAAATGTTTTGGTGGCATGACGCTCGTTAGCTCGTAAAAAAGAAAAAAAAAGAAATTATCCATAGCATTGTATAAGCCGCGATGTTCAAAGTGTGTAAAAAAGTAGCGGCTTATAGTCCGGAAATTACAGTACACCGTTCAAGTGTCAGAGGTTCAGTTCTGTGAAAACATGTTCTGATTTAGAGATTTTGAGCTTTAGGTTTAGTGTAACTTGAGTGAAATATAAAGCAAATAATTTGCATTTAAATACTGAGGTTCACAAACTAAAATATAATGTAATGACAAATTTGGACTGTAGACCTGTGCAGTTTGTCTTCACTCTATTTTTTATACTTTTTGTCTAAAAAGCATGATTTTAAAACCAACACAAGACAAAATTAATGCTGGTTTAAAACTTTCGAACACTTCATGATGATGTTTTACATTTAATAAACCTAAAAAGCACCTTGCCATTTCAGCTTTTTATTTTTAGAAAAGTAACTTTTTCATACTCCCATTTTCTTATTTTTCATCCTATTTAAGACCTGGAAAACATTAAAAGTAAAGTTCTGGTCTTTTCCAGACTAAAGTAGGAAAGCCGAACGCTTACCTGGAGACATTGTCAGGTGAGCAAGCAGAGATGCTGGTTTCAATGGAGTCGCTGCTGTCCACACTCATCGTGTCAAAGGCCTGGTTGTCACGGTACCTAAAGGCATCGAGGTAGACGTTTGTCTGGGAGGCTGCTCTGGAGTCCGACTGACCTGAAAACAACAGCAAACACGTTAGTAACTACCGGTATAAACATTGCACGTCTTACTTGCATGCACCCATGTGCTGTACCTGTCTCTGCCTCTCCTTCTAGGACAGTTTGCCCAGATGGCGTCAAATTTTGATCACAATGCCCCGCCACTGTGACACGTCCCAGACAAAAAAAAAAAATCAATAAAAAAATAAAATAAAACACCAACCTATTAATGTTATCCCACTTAGCAGGAACAAAAATGCCCAACTAAAAAAGGACAACATACGTCCTAAAAATAGGATGAAGCAGTCCAAATAAGTCTGGAGAGAAAATATGTTATATCCAGAGAGAAGGATGATAAAATGACTGCACAGACACTTTGAAGAGTCTTTCTCAGCCTCAGTACAGGAAGAGGAACACATACAAAAACCTGATACAATCAGAACCATAGAGGAGGCCCACCCATCAGATGAGCCAGATCAAAGAACCAAAGGGACTCGGGGACCAGATACACGTGAAGTTTCAAGCAAAGCACTCACAATAACTACAAATTTAGATATTTTATTAAAGGTCAGCAATAATCTCCTGTAAGATTAAAGACTTGGGTTCTCCTTGTGGGTATTACAAATATAGATGCAGTCACTTAGAATAAAATATTCCTCTAAAATGAGTAAACTGTGTTTCCCCAATGATAAAAAAAAAATGGTTGACTGAAGCTGAAGTGGAGGAAAAAAAAACACTTCTGACTGAACTCCTTAAATAAATTCATATTAAACATATATAGAAGCTAAAAAAAGGTTTGTAAGCTCAATCACAAGCTAACCAGCAAATCAAGAAGAAGCCCTGCTAAACACATTCCTCCACTATCTTAAGCTAGAGATAAACAAATGAGTAACAGTAATTTCCCTAAACTATTTTACGTGAACACCCATAAATAAAGCAAATACCATGGATACTTGATATAAAGTGGCTTCAGAAGTTAAATTATGGATGTTTGTGTTTTTGCAAATTACAAAAAAAAATAAAAATAATAATAATAGATAACTTTTTTTTTAAAGAGGTTCAGATTTTGTCCTCAGTCGCTCGTTCTCATGTTTACTGTATTTTACACGTCACAACGGCCTATAAGTCGCATCAGTCCAAATGTGTGTGTATATATATATATATATATATATATATATATGTTGCTTCGTCGTATAAGTCGCATCTATTGTGCGTCACCGCTGATGCGTCACGTTTGTCATGAGTCACCGCTGACAACCTGGAAATGTGGGCCGGTGTTGTGCCAAAAATCAACTGGCTGCCAAATGGAGGCCACGGGAGCGTGCACGGGAAGACTTTAACAAAAATTTAACAAGATTAACACTTAAAAACAATTATTTGTTTGCTTGAAATTATAGCAAAGTTGTGTCTCAGTTGAACTTTTCTTTAATAAATGCACTATGACGGTTAAATCAGCTGCATTTCAAAAGCCCATTTGCAAATGTGGGAGAAAGCAGAGGGACAACTTGCTGTGCATTTCTTCAAAATTTAACTAGATAACCACCTAAAACAATTATTTGTTTGCTCGACTTTATAGTAAAGTTGTGTCTCAGTTGAACTTTTACTTAATAAATGAACTTAAATGCTCAAATTAGCTGCATTTCACCAGGGCGGCGCAGCAATGAAGCTGATTTGACGGTTGCTGCTCCAGGCATGATCCCAGAGCTGGATGAAGGTGGCTTTGTATGGTAAGCTGATTGTGTCATTAATAGTCACTTTTATCTATTACATGATACAACGGCATGCCATACACCTCATTGCCATCTAGTGGTTGAAAATGGTAGTGTTCAATATTTTCAATGTCTTAATGAATGAAAATGGTCATATCTCAGCCAAAAATTGGTTTTATAAATATGGAAAAAATCCATAAATATGTTGTTTTGGTGTATAAGTCGCAGGACATGCAAATTATGCAAAAAACTGTGACTTATAGGCTGGAAAATATGGTATTTATGTATTTTCATTCAATTTTTTTTAATTAATTTGTTTTGTTTTCTTTTGTTTCTTTTAAATGAATGAATACATGAATGAATATTTAATTAATTGCAGAAGGAATCAAGAGGAATTCCCTTAACTGGGACCACAAACAAAAGCAGCAACTTCCATCAAACTTGGTGCTTTCTTGAAAATATATTAGAGTCTGAGCTGCTGTCTATGTGAAAACATGCTTTGGTGAACTTTATGGTTTATGAGCAGGTTTCTTTATGTACCTTTCTGCAGACGTCGATGTTCACTCTCCTTGTTAGATAAAGAAAGTATTCTTGGAAGAATGCTGCCACAACTTGTACTTTGGACCAGAGGTTGATGGGTCTACGAAGAACCAAAAACAATTTTAATTTCACAATACAGTACATCTGAATCTCAGGACTGAGACATTAAGCAGTACAACAAAGTACTGTACTTCAGTTTCTGTACATGTAAAGGTACCTTGTTTTGAAAGTTGCGGCCAAGTGTTGAGCATGTAAACTGGGTGTTTAAGGTGGGAATGGCTCTCTTTCTGGGTAAAGTATCACTCAAATGTGACCCATCGTCTTTCTCAGACCGCTTCCTCTCTTCCAGCAAACGGAAATGCTAATTAAGTAAATAGAAGGGGGAAAAATGCATAGTTATTTATTAATAACTTTATATTTTTAGTTAAAGCAAATTATAGTATAGTTTGTTATAGCTTATACACACTAAAATAGAGATACACTGGAACTGCCACAGGTGGTGCTAGGAAAGCTTTGTAGCCACCATCTTGCTAGGTGCTATGTGCATCACTCTGTATTGTTTACATGTTGAAGCCACACATTGTAAGTGCTGAATGATGCGTCATCAGTCCAAAAACACAGAGAAATAGTCTTAATTTATATAAATAAACACATATACATATTGTGATAACAGAGGAAAAATTAATATGTAATAAGCCTCCCACCAAGCAATACTTAATTATTTAAACATAGATAACTGAGCTTTTGTCTAGACTACATGCTATTTCACTGTTGTTTAGCCATTGTCTTTTACCCATAATATAAACATTTTTCTAAACTGTTTTACTAAAGTTTAAGGTTTAAGACAGGGCTATTCAACAAAACTATTCAGGGGGCCACAGTTTCTGAGAGCCAGCAGCTCAGGGGCCGGACATCCAGCGATTAAATTCATTATGTAAATAAACCAAGTTTTACAATGGTCTGTTAACTTTTAAATTTGTTTATTTTACTGTGTTCAATCATAAATGCAATAAACTGAACCCAAAAAACTGAAACCCAGACCTCCTCCCCACCCCCAAAACAAAACAAAACAAAAAAAAAAACATGTACAGTATATGTTTCTTAATGAAGTCATTGCTGGTGGGCCGGACTGAAGTCACCTGCGGGTCAGAAATGGCCCGTGGGCCACCAGTTAAATAACCCTGGTTTATGTTACTTTCGATTATACACTTTTAATCAACATAGTTCAACATAATGGTACTTCCTCCATTTATTTAACAGTCAACAATGGTGTACCACAAGGCTCAGTTTTAGGACCCACCCGCTTTACAATCTACATAGGTAATATAGGTCAGAACATCCCTGATGCATCCTTACATGTCTATGCTGATGATAGTTGTTTATTGTCGAGCTAAAACAGTTGCTAAGGTTTCCACCTTTTGCAATCCATCTTTGACATCATCCATTCAGATTTGTTCCATCTCAAACTTGTCCTAAACGCAAACAAAACCAAAGGGATGCTTTTTTTTTTTTTTCAAACAGGAAGTCAATCCCAGCAGTTCCTCCTTTGATTTTATCCTTAAATGGTGACCCTATTGAGTTGGTCAATTCTTACAAATATTTGAGTATCTTGGCCGATTCGCATCTCTCTTAAGCTCCTCATGGAACCTAGTAAGGAAACTGAAAGTTAAATTGGGTTTCTTTTTCAGAAATAGATCCTCCTTGTTATGTTGTATATGTTACTATCGATTATACACTTTTAATCATCATGGTTCAACAAAATGGTACTTCTTCAGTTTAACATTCAACAATGGTGTAACACAAGGCTCAGTCTTAGGACTCACCCTCTTTACAATATACATAGGTAATGTAGGTCAGAGCATCCCTGATGCATCCTTGCATTTCTATGCTGATTTATTATATAAAATATATTAAATACATTTTTAAAAATCTCAATTTGTACGCATCCTTTATGATCGTCTATTGTTGTCATTGTTGTTCTACTGTTGTTAATCACTCTTTGCTAAAATCAGGTCTCTCTTGTAAATGAGTCCCCGAGGCTCAATGGGATAAATAATGGTTGGTTGAACATAGCTGCCAAATGTCTACCATCAGTAGCAAGTAATTATACTAGCTTAGTCAGTTTAGTTTGTATGACATATTTAAAGAGAAAAATTAATTTGCATTGATCCTAATTAAGCCGTTTTGGACGATTCAGTGCATGTATTCATACTTTTACAGAAGTATGCCTTCCTGTCAGCGCAGTAATCTGAAAGTTTTACATCTACTGTACTCATGTTTCTGGATTATATAAATTTGCCTAAGGAAAAAAGTGGTGGTTGCCTTGTCACTGTAATGATCACTATAACTGATGGCTAAACATTAGGCTCCTAGGCTGAGTTTAGGTGATTTACTCAGAGACTTATGTTCTGCAGCAATTCTGGCAGTAATTAAAGATGCTACGTAGCACCTAGACAGCAGCAGGGTTGGCCGTTCCAGTGTGTTTCTATTTCAAAATTTCAGTGGTTACTGTATACCCTCAGTGTGTGATATTTAGATTTAGATTTACTATAGTGCCATCTAGTGCTAGTAAATGCATTAGCAGATATACATGCTGAAAATCCTTTATTCCACTAAACTTTGCCATAATCCTGACTGAAATTGAGCATTATAGTCATGTAAAAAACCTATATAACGTTTTGTAGTTATATGCGTATATGAAGTGTCTTTCTTATGAAGAAACCCAAAGTTACTGACCGACACGTTACCTGCCTGTGCCGCTGATGATGGTTTTTGACAGGAAGAGGAGGCGGGGGGGAGTCGGGGATGGGGGAAGGGTCTCGATAGGATACCATGTTCTCTGGCCAGTGCACAGAGGGTGTTTTAGGGAGGGGGCGACAACTTAGATGGGAGGAAGAAGAAGAGGAGGAGGAAGAGGAGTGACAGTCGGCTGGCGAAGAATGACAGAGCTTTAAGAGAAAGAAAGAAAAGTTGTAAGAAAACAGAAAGAGGGTAAAAGAAGGAAGCAGTCCAGAAGAAGTTGAGGGAAAATTCACCCATCATCTGCTCGCATCTACCAAACCACACATTAATAACCTTCACACCACTACACACACCTCGTCCTCCGCTGATTTGGGGGTGTCGTCTTCAGGGGAAAGGGTCACCTCGGACTCGGGTGAGGCTTTGGCCAGAGAGGGGGCAGGGGCAGGTTTAGGGTGCTGCCCAAGCTGTGAGTAAAGCTCATTGATCTCACTGACTGTGACATAGCCCTGGAAGGTATCATGAGGAGAAACAGGGTAAAGAGAAAGAGGCGTTGCATGAAGTGAGTCAGCCATATTAAGATGTCAAATATGAAAATTAGTTATTAGAATACTGCCGAACAGCAACACGTCACGTATGCACAACACTGTTAAAACACATATCACAAGGGACATTTTTAAAGGAATAACACTAATAATGAGTTGTTTTGCTCACAATTAATGAAGTAAGTATGCATTAAAGTTATTATAACAGGTAATTACAACAAGAAACCAAAAAAGGGTGGCAAGAAACAGAAATCAAAAGTGTATCTGGACTATGAGGGACATGTAAAGGAGTCCAATAAGACAGAAGTACCTCAGAGTTCTTGAGAAAAACAGAGCAAAGAAGCGACTGACACACATCAGCCAAAGAGGCTGCGTCCTGACAAGCAGAGGAGGGAATCCGAATGGTTAAATCACAAAGTTTCCACCCACTTTTAGAGCCTTAATGACGTTCAAAGAGAAGAAATGGACCACCTGTCAATCAAACCTACCTCTCTTAAAGAGAAACTATGGCCACCAGTGAGGTCAGTGTATTTTTTTTCCAGTGAGGTGAGGTTTTCTTTCTCCTGACAGACAGAAATAAAAAAATAAAAAACAATGAAAACTTTTTTAAAATCTATACTGCACCTATTTTTTGTTCACGCACAGAACATGCAAACATAAATATCTTCATACTCTCTGCAGCATTAAATCCAGGTTGCTCCTCTCCTTCAAGAAGGTCTCCTTTTCTCGCTCGGCCTGCTGGGTAATCTGCTCCGCCTGCTTCTTTAGCGTCAACAATCGCTCCTGAAGGCGAAATAAAAGCCAATTAGAGCAAAATTATCCTGTTGGTGCTGCAAAATCAGATAAACCAAGATTTTTTCGAAAGATTTAATTGATCAAATATTTTACAAACAGCATTTTTTAAGTAACTCTAATGATTAGGTGAAACGTTAAGCATGTCATTTTGAGCTGCTTTTGTGTTACCTTGCGAGTGACTGTGCTGCGCTGGTAGTCTGCGATGTCCCGGAGAAGCTGCTGCGTATGCGTCTCCTTCTCCTCGTCCTGCCTGCTCTCCTTTTCCAGCTGCTGGAACTCCAGGTCTTCGAAACGCTTCGTTTCGGTCTCGAGCACCTCACAGTCCTGACACGCACACAAACATCAAGACAAAAACACACTAATAATGGACAACAAACACCAGTCTTTATAATCTTCTCAACATTTCTGCATAAATTTGATGTAAAACCAGCTTTTATTACAAGCCCTAAAATTAAATGAAAATAACATTCTGTGAGCAAATGTAAAAAAAATGTGAGAATCAAGTGGTAACTAAATATTTCTATTAGCTATCATCAGTCCTGGACGTCTGTTTAATTAAATGTTTTTCTGACCTGAACGTCTTCCTTTAGGTTCCTGCGTTAATGATCTCGTCTTAATCAAGTAGTTTTGACTTGGACATTTCCAACCATGAACTTTATCAGTCTTTTTTTCTTTTATCTAACCATTAGTTAGTAAAATAGCTTATATAGTAGTCCCTCGCTACTTCACGGTTTTTCAACGTAAGATTGTACACAACACACGATTGGCTGATTGATGGAAAGCGGACTGGCCATCGGGAGCACCGGGACATTTCCCGGTGGCCTGGCCCGCCCGGTTACCACCGAAAAGTTTTGGTTTGGGTCGTGCTTCATTATTTTAAACAAACAATCCATGCTGCTCACTCAGGTATCCGCCTCACTGAAGCTCCCTGAGCTGTAGCGATGGGGAAAGACAGGCCCCGCCCACTCCTTTTTCTTTCTGAGGATGTCTGTCACAGCAGAGCAGAGACACACGTGTGCTCAGGGAGTTTCAGTGAGGCGTATACCTGAGTGAATGGCATGGATTGTTTTTTTTAAATAGACAAGCGCGACCTGAACCGAGCCTTTGGTCCAGCCCCTCGGTGATCACTGAGTGGGCCAGGCCACCGGGAAATATCCTGGTGTTCCTGATGACCAGTCCACCCTCAATCCCAGGCTCTGACTGGCTCAGTAACCGTACCATCAGTCTGTCTGCTCTCTTTCGCTGTGCTCTTTAAGAAAGTTTAGAACATTGCTAAGAACATTGCTAAGAACATTGCAAGAGTGTGGGAAGCCTTTATATATATATAAATACTAAAATAAATATAACAACGCTACTTCTTGGATTTTCACCTATTGCTGGAGTGTCTGGAACATAACCTCCGTGATAAGTGAGGGACTGCTATAATTTTGTTATAAATCCTAGTCAGCCTTAAATTATCTAAACAATTTAATTTAATAAATACATTTAGCTTTATAACTCATATTAAGAGTTAATTCATTCAGAGCTCATTATTACATGTAAACCATCACATTAAATCTGGGTTTAAGTTGTATTTGGTCAAACTAAAGAAGGATTTTCAGGTTCCTGGCTTTTTAAGCTATTTTTAAAAGGAAATTACGCAATTCTTCCTACTCTGGAAAAACCAGATAGCACTCGAGTAGTATGGCATGCTGTTGTGTCTTGTAGTAGATAAAGTCGGTCTGAATCTAATTTTTAATTCATATTCTAATGAGGATTATTTTACTGTGTTAGAAAGAAACCTCAAACCATTGGATATCTGGACAATTTCCTAGCTGGTATTAAAAATAGCATTTATGGGAAAATAGCACAATAGGGTTTTCTGCTCAAAATCAGATTAGTAAAGTGCTTCAAAACTCTTTAGGATCACATTTTGGACATTTCCTTCAAGGCAAAGGCAATGTATTTATTCATCATATTTTCACATAATCCAAAAATTTAAAATGTATTAACCAGTCTTGCGACTTAATCTTCAGTTTGATGCGACGGGGTCACAGTTCATAATTTGTAGTGCAGTAAATGACAGCAAGCCATCCCTGTCCATGTGGAGCAAAATGAACCAAACCATGATACTCCTACCAACACAATAGCCTACTGTAATTATAATTATGGGGATATTTTCATGAAAAAAAAAGTGTTTTTCTCATTGCATTCCATTTATATCATTCATATTCTGTGCTCTCGTGAAGAACATTAGCATAAACATGACTGTTGATTAATAGAGATCAAACACTTTTTGTAACCTTTTCTGGTCTGTTGAGCGTGGATGCTCTTTTGTTTGTGATGTGGTAGAGCCCTACAAATGTTTTATGTTGATAAACCATGTTATTTTAACAAGGTGCACCCACACCTGTCATTCTATTGACTGAAAACGCCTTAAGATTAATGCTATTTAGATAAATTCACAATCTTAAAAACACATGCTATTTGAACATTTTCTTTAAAGCACTCAAAGGAAACAAAAAAAAAAACAATGAACAAAAACAAACTTTTTTAATTTTTTTTTATTTTACAATTTTTCATGAGCCGAATTTAAAAAATCTTATGTTTTCTATGTACACAAAAAGTCTTTTTCTCTCAAATATTGTTCACAATTTTGTGTAAATCTGTGTTATTAAGCACTTCTCCTTTGCCGAGGTAATCCATCCACCTCACAGGTGTGGCATAACAAGATGCTGGTTAGACAGCATTATTATTGCACAGGTGTGCCTTAGGGTGACCACAATAAAAGGCCACTCTGGTAATCTATACCTTAAGAAATATTTTATTTATAATAATAAAAATGACAGATTATTAAAAGCCATGTCCTCTATAAACTGTTATCAACAACAAAAATGCAAAAGCCTAATAAATGTACCAAACTGGTATTTCAGAATTCCCACACATTTTATTTTGCTCCTAAAAATAAGATACATTAAAGGGAATTAGCAGCGTTAGTGGGAAGAGAGAACTTGAATGAGGTGAAGCTTGAGAGAAATCGCAGGGAAATTAGGGGGTATTTTACTCAGAACATGTGCTTATAAACAATGTAAACGTGCAACTTTTAGCAAATAAATCCACCCTGTAACATCCTCCCACATTGAATGTATGATTACCGTATTTTTCACCCTATAAGTCAATTTTTTGCATAATTTGCATGCCCTGCAATTTATATGCCGAAGCGATGTATTTATTTTTTTCCCCATATTTATAAACCAACATTTGACTGAGATATGACCGTTTTCATTCATTATGACTGAAAACATTGAACACTACCATTTTCAGCCACTAGATGGCACAAGAGTAGTATGGCATACTGTTGTGTTTTGTAGTAGATAAAAGTGGCTATTAATGACACAATCGGCTTGCCATAGCCTCCCACCTTCGTTTTGCTCGCTTGGAGCGTCAAATCAGCTTCATTTCGCTGCGCCGCCCTGGTGAAATGCAGCTAATTTGACAATTAAAGCGCATTTATTAAGTAAAAGTTCAACTGAGACGCACCTTTGCTATAAAGTCGAGCAAACAAATAATTGTTTTAGGTCGTTATCTGGTTAAATTTTGAAGAAATGTGCAGCATTCCTCCTTCATGATTTTCTCCCTCTGCGCGCTCCCAGAGCACCGAGGCAGTGAATACTTTTGAAATGCAGCTGATTTGACCGTCAAAGTGCATTTATTAAGTAAAAGTTCAATTAAGACATACATTTACTATAACTTCAAGCAAACAAATAATTGTTCTTAGGTGTTTATCTTGTTAAATTCTTGTTAAAGTCCTCCTGTGCATGCTCCCGTCGCCGCCATTTGGTAGCCAATCGATTTTTGGCACAACACCGGCCCACATTTCCATGTTGTAAGCGGTGACGCGTAACAACCACAATGCATCAGCAGTGGCGCATAATAGATGCGACTTATACGGCAAAGTGACATATATATGTTTTTATCCACTTTATTAGACATATTTGGACTGATGCGACTTATAGGGCTGTGCGGCATGTACGGCGGAAAATACGGTTTGTAACACTAATGCAATTCCCAAGACAAGTTCAATGTTTTCTGCATGGATATAATGGCTAACACTTAAGCAAATTCCGAATTGTGAATGTGAGTGTGTGAGTGTGTGTGTACTGACCCTGGCTAGCTGCTCCTGCAGGGGTTCCTTGGTGGCTTCAGGGCAGCTGTCCAGCTGAGAGCGCTGCTCACACACAATCTGAGCCAACCTCTCTACTCTGCCCCTTTCTGCCTGCAGCAACTCGCTTGCCTGGTACACGCACATGTACACATGTACGCACATCCCCACACAACATGTACACCATGTGCACATTTGGTTCATGTGCACATGTAAAAACAGAGACAGGCACATTTACACACACAGGACAGAGAGAGGATGGCTGAGTTAGTGGGGACTGGGGAGGGGTTGACAGTTAGTTGCTATGACGTTCAGGTTGGTATGGCTAGCCTGGAGGGGAGAAAAGGAGGCAGAAAACAATCTGGCAGATTAATGAAGGGCTGGTTAAAGGAGTAAGGAGGGTTGTGTATGGAGTGGGTTTGTGCTCTGCCTGCAGCCCAGTTTGTTTAAATGGAGATTATTGAAGGAGCGGGTGGGAAGGGAAACAGATACACATGGAATGGCTCTGTGGAGGATTAATGAAGACAGTGACGCTCCTTTCTATAAACACTGCAACCTACACAAGGAACAAGCACTTAGCTAACTTTCTCTGTTAATGAACAGCAATTTTCTGTTTATTCTACTCATCTTTCCCTCATTGTGTCTACATCGAGCCAAGACTCATTCCAACGAAAGAGGAAGCTCCAAACAAAGAAATGCACACTAGCACACAACATTTCCCCTCTGACAATCCACCTACACCTCCCACCCAGTCGGTGTTACCATGTGGTGGTATTAACATAAAAATACACTATTAATTGTACACATCTGTGGTGGTCCTGCAGTACTGTGTTACATAGAGCCACTTGGTGGACAGATGCACCCTGGGTAGTATTAGCAGATGTATATTTGGACTGGAGAGAGCATGAAAGAGATTAACACCTACTGGATAGTCACATGACGCTACATAGGAGAGTTTCTGGGTAGCCTATATGTTTTCCAAAAACATATACCATGGGTGAGTCCTTTTACAGATTTGATTTTATTAGGGGCTTTACAGAAAACTTAAAATAATTTAACTATTATAGTTCCTTACCAGCATTTCCTGTTATAGAAGAAGCATCTTTAGGAGGAATTTTGTCTTATTGACATAATTCAAGTGTCCTAAATCACATTTGTACTAAAGTTAAGACATTTTTATAGCATACCTTTTCTTTTTCCTGCTGGGACTTTGTCTCTAGTTCTTCTATTTTGTTGTGAAGAGCCTCCAAAGCGTTTTTTTCCCGTTCGAGAGCCGCTACTTCAGACTCCTGCTCAGCCTCGACCAGCGCTCGCTCAACCTCCACCTTAAAAGTAAAAATAAAGTTAAAAAGTCTTATTTTGAAATTTGGACAGATTAAAATATTTTGCAGTTTATTACTATTTTTTGATCAAACGCTGACATGATACTACACTTTGAATAATATACGTATTTTATTGAATAAAATCAGTTTTTAACCTCTCGGGCAGATTCTTCCACTTGGTTGTCCAGCTCTTTGATTTTTTGCTCCAGCTCCTCAATGTTGTTCAGCACCTGAATCCTCTCCTCCTCCACACGCCTCACTTCCTCCTCTGAGGGCATTGAGCGGCCAGCTGCATCTTCTACAATCTGATAATAACACCAACATTTTATGAATCAATTTAATGAAAATAAAAAATGCTATTTAAGTATAATAAATATGCAATGCATCATTGGATGCTCATCTTAATGTGTTGTAATTTTACTAATCTGTATTATCATCACCTTTATTTCACCAGATAAAAACCCACAGAGATCAAGATCTCTTTTCCAAGGGTGACCTGGCCAAGAGGTCAGCAGTGCACGTCATAAAATAATAAAACAATTAAAGATACACGAGTCCATCTCTACTTCGCGGTTCAACTTTTGCGGACTCGCTCTCTCGCGTTTTTTCAAAATGAGATTGTACATGAGAACAAACAATTTGTAAACGACACACGATTGTCAACTTTAGTATTACTCAATATTTTACTGTACAGTAAAAAGTTAATGAAAAAATAAAATACTTCAGGCGCCGCCATTTTGTAGTTTTCGCTCAATAAGCCTACACTGTATTACCGCTCATAAAGACTACATTTCCCAGAAGCCCTGTTGCCTTCTGCTGAAATATTAGAGAGAACGTTTTAATCTGTTCGGAAAAATTTCAGTCCTTATTCATACAGTGACTCTGGCGCCCAGTGGATGCAGAGAGCTGCACGGAACCCACTGGGAACCTGACCAGAACCGGAGCAGAACCGGGCCTCCAGACCCTGAGCAGGGACGTGCCACGGTAGGTCCGGCACTGTTTCCAGAGCCCACCAGTACTTTTTTCCATCCAGACTTGGACTCAGTCGGACCATCTCCAGTCCCGCACCGACACCCAAAGTTCCCCCCCCACACTCCTGCCCACCAAAATGTGCTTTGTTGCTCAAGATCTGTCTGCACAGAACTGGCGCAGAACCAGACCCTCAGACTCATCGGTGAACCCGAGAGCTGCTAGCCAGCCAACACAAACAACAACAAAAAAAACATACAGTTAAAAACACATGCAATGGTTAAAATACAGACCATGGGTAAACAGGTAACGGTTAAAAACACAGACAGGCCTTGTTCGAAAGTCTTACTAACATTATTCTTTAGGATTGAACTGAAAGCTCTAAAACAGATGAGTCCTGGCAGTTTCTGATCAGTCTGCAACGTGTTCGATGCCGAGGGGCGGCAAAGCTTGGCGCTCTTTTCTCTAATTCAGTTCTGACGCAAGGAACCCACAGAACAACATCACTGTTAAGGTATAGCGGCCGTTAGTTCTTTGAAAAAAGGTGCCTAAATAAAATGAGACTAAAGTCCAGAAGGGTTTTGTAGTTAGAGCTCATGAGAGAGGCGACTGTAACCAGTGATGAACGTCAGAGCTCTGTGGTAAACTGGACTGGAGACATTTGTATGGGACGCTCATGTACAGCACATCACCACAGTCCAGTAAGGCATGAAAGCAGCAGCTACTAAGGTGTCCCTTTACTCTGTGAAAAACAGGATTTATTTATTAAATAAAAACCAGCTTCAGCTTGAGTTTAATAGCCAGATTAGCAATGAGAGCTCACAATCAAGAAGAAATCACAATTATTTTTAATTTGAGACCAGCTCATGTTTTCCCTGTGGGGTTACAATTGGCGGGATGCACCCTGGTAGCTCTCTTTTGTTAGAAAATTGGTCCAGATGACCTATTTTAACCTTCTTTTATTTATTTATTTTTGGGGTCATTTATTTGCCTGGATGATTGAGCTTACATCAAGACTTTTATGAACCCTATTGGCCAGGTTGTCCTCAGGCTGTACTGGTGAATAGCAAGTAGCCATTGGGCTTTTAACGATTGATTGTTATGCTCTTATGATCAGTTGTTAGACCGATAGTCCCCTTTTTACATGTGAAAAGCTAATCTTTGGAATTCCACAACAGGCTGGTTTGAACCACTTTTAAAAAGGTGCTATTTATACGACAGAGCTGGTTGGCAGGCCTCAGACTGATGAAGTCTTTCGGATGAAAGACGAAACGTTTCAACCAAGAACAATCTGTCCAGGTGACCCGTTTTAACTTGTTTTTTGTACCATAAGATTAGTTTTGTCAGCATTTAAAATCAGTTTTAGCAGATGAGACTGAATAACATTAAGTGAGGATGAGCAGCAATAAATATCGTAATGGTGTCGTCTGCATAAAAATGATACGAAGCATTTGACAAATTGTTGCACTGATCACTGACATAAATTGAAAATAAAATTGGACCTAGAACGGAACCTTGGGGCATCCCCTTGATGCCATCCAAGAAGGAAGAAAGAGTGTTTTGATTAAACCAGTGTGCTGTAAGTTACTTAACAGAAGAGACTGATCAACTGTGTCAAAAGCTTTTTGGTCAAGTCAATAAAAAGTGCAACACCTTCGTTTTTTCAATAAAGAGCCTGTAGAAAATCATTAAAAAAAACTTTAAGAACTGGTGTAACTGTAATGTGCTGTTTTCTAAAATCTGACTGAACAGTGAAAAAAATGCTATTCAACTATAAAAATACATTTAAATGATTACAGACAGGCCTTTCAAACAAATTATAATTAAATTATAAATTACAATTTAACAATGTGGTGTAATTAAACAAAATAAGTGTTCCAAGTGTGTATTTTGTGTCAATACTCTGAAAATATTTTATTACTTGTATAATCCTGAATTTTTTTTTGTTGTTGTAAAAATACCTCAATTTTAGCTAATAGCGTTAGTCCTGTTTTACATTTTGAGATAAATTTATTTTTCAGACAAACCTCAAAAGCAAGCATACACCCACACACACCAGCTGTCAATTATAGATGATGACATCTGGCCTGCTATAATCTAATAAATGAGCTGTAAATGCTGCCCATCTGTGTTTCTACATATCAGTACTGCACATGCAAAAGGACAAGCAAACCCTGCAGCTCTCATGTTTTCTAGAGAGAAAAAGAAGCAAAACATCTTTCTACTTTAATCCTGACTAATTGACGTAAATAGAGTATTAATACAAAGCAGCAACTTGTAAGTGATTTATATAACTAACAATCTATTGATGTCAGTCTTCACAGACTTCATTTGTTACAGGTTTTGTATAAGTCATGTAATGTGACAATGTGCTAAGGAAATAATATGTTTTAAAATTCTTTACAAAGGGATCTTGAAACATTTGTGAAACTGAAAATAACGTCTATTAGAAGCATAATGAATGTAGGAATAACATGAATTTAAAGTTATGTAATGTGGAGTGAACCTGCAGGACGACTGAGGTGTACCTCGTTCTTTCTGTGCAGACGTGGAGCAGGTGAGGGAGCGAAGCTTCGCAGGCTGACAACAGGTGATTCAGCCCGGTAGTCTCTGGGTCCACTGCTGCGCCTTCGCCGTACCTGCAAATCATCATCATAGTAGCCGTTCTCTGATCCAGGGGAGGTTGTGTGACCCTTCTCTGACGTCCCGTTAACAGCTGAAGAGTCTGAAAATACGGACGGTGCATCATCGTCCTCGTCGTCATCATCATTCAGCTGGAGCTTCTCCAGCTCCTGGTTGATCTTCTGAAGGTTTGCGACGGTCGAGGTTGCCCTCGGAGCTGATCCACCTCCATCGCTTTCGGTCCGGCCGAGCTCAGAGCAAAGAGACAAGATGGTCTCAAGCCGCTGCCTTTCCTGGGATGACCACACAAATATAGACACAGCTAGTACAGGTTACATCTTAACAAACCCAAACAACAACAAAAATGACAACAGTCCTACTGGAAAAACACGTGGTTTACCTTAGGAAGCATTGAAGAAGTCAATAAATCCATTTACTTTAAGCCCAGCACCATTCCTTTCCACATCAATACCACATTCTAGCTAAACGTATCAATGTTTATATTTTAGGAAGACTGTTTCCTCTTACTCTGTGTCCCTACAGCCAAACGTCCCCACCACTGTTCTGGTTGCCCTAGCGCAGCTATATGTAGCGAGTTACAGAAGCTGCAAAGAGTCAAAATGACCCCTCACTCTAATACCTCTGGTTAGATGAGTGCACAAGCCACACGGCAAGCCTGTGCAAGTAATATTAGAAACAGCGAAGCGTTGGAGTTGTGAGTGACAGAGAGAGGCCGAGTTAGCTAATGAGCAGGTGGACAGCTGACAGCTACAATCGGAAACAAACTACGCAGGAGCGTTTGCAGCGCAACTAAAGAAACAAGACTCAATGCAGGACGCTGTGCTCGAGGAAAAAAGTAAACCACAAAGTGTTTGGAGAGTAAGAATATTAAAATATTCATCTGATAGATTATAAAAATGCCAATCATTTCAAGTAGTCTCACAGAATTAATCAGTATTTTACAAAAAACAAACACAATGATATGCATGGAAGCCCATTTCCGACAGAAAAATAAAAGCCCAACAGGAAGTCATAATTTTGACTATTAACGTCATAATTTTGACTTTTAAAGTCATAATTACGAGAACAAAAGTCATAATTACAACTTTTAAAGTCATAATTATGAGAATAAAATGCATAATTTTGTGCTTTAAAGACATAATTATGAGAATAAATGTTATAATTATGAGTTTTAAAGTTATAATTATGACTTTTATTCTCGTAATTATGACTTTAAAGGTCCACTGACATGATATTTGAACTTTGCATAAAATGGCACAACAAATATATCTTGTTTCAATTAACTACAGTATGTTTGTCTTTGCAAACAAAATGATAAATATATGAAAATTTAATACAAAGTCATTTTAAATTTGGCGCTGCGTTT
>JARVGS010000761.1:26679309-26691589 GCA_031762315.1 Hypsolebias antenori | reverse complement strand
ATACATTACATACCTTTATTTAAACGGATTGATGTTTGAAGGCAGAGGGACATACATGTGCAATGCAGGAAAACTACCGGTGTCTGACAAGAAGTTGCATCCCTGTAGAGTCAGTGTACGGCAAGGGACAAACTTCTAAATTAAATTAGATAAGTCGAAATTATGATTTTAAAACTCAAAATTATGACTTTTATTCCCATAATTATGACTTTTAAAGTCAAAATTATGACTTCCTGTTGGGCTTTTATTTTTTCTTTCATGACAGAAATGGGCTTCCATAGATATGTGAACAGCACTAGGGCTGCATAAACTGCAAACCAACTACACGCAAATAAAACAGATTTGGCAATAAACTGGATCTTTACTTCTCTAAATGCTCACAGATGGCACAAAGACTGTTCTGAATGTTATAATGAGAGAACATATAATTTTGCAGTTACATGTTTTCCTAATATCATGCAGCCCTCAACATTATTAACAACATGCACATTACCCCAGTGTAACGTTGTTCTATTCTAGTAACACAAGCCTCTGTAGATGCAAAAGGAAAATTGGAAAGCAATAAAAAAAGAAGAAATTACAAGACAGGAAAAAAGAAAGAAGCAGTGGTGCTTTCTTTAGCCTCACCCATAGAGGATAAATATTTACACTTCAGTTATTTTATGCAGCTTTCTGTATCATATTGTTTATCTTGTGTTTTTGTTGTTGTTGTTATGGCAATTAAAAACAGGACTATTTGACTTGACATATTTAAAATGCAAAGTCCTTTTTGGTAAAAAAAAAAAAAAAAAAAAGTCCAAATTTGGCACTACAAACCACATGGATTGATCTATTAAACAAATTATAATAGTACCTGAAACCTGAATAAACCTCACTACTGTGCATCATTAAAAAAGTCAATTAAATTAATAATATTGCTGCAATTCAATGCAGAATTAACAAGTCTATCAACCAACATCTAAGGATGCAGTTCAATAAACTACCACTAGAGGGAAGAAAATGTTGAGGCATAGTCTACCTGCTAAACCCATTCCACCTAGAAGCTATTTTTTAGAACCCATTGCTCAAATTTTTAAAAGATATCCTAAAAAGCAAATATTTAAACAAAAATTACTGTTCAACTGACACTATATGAATAAAGGAGTTTTCTTTATCAGGTCTCCAAAGACATCAGATGTAATTTTAACCACATCAGCTGAGTTTAAAATGCTCAGTTCAAAGAATTAGTTTAAAATGGCTTTTAATGAGAACTTGAGTGTATGACCTTGTGCGAGGCAGAGTATAAAGACGTGGAATTACAAGTTCACTTGTGCGTTTGTGTGTTTATCCACCTGCTACACTAAACTCTGTAATCTTGGTTTCTCTGACCCACATCTAAATGATGAGCTCTGTGGCTGCTCGGTGGTACAAACCGCATCGGGCGGACCTCCAGATGACTGACATAAACACGCACCCACAGATACCCAATCCAAGCACAAGTGTAAGAATAGTCCTGTTAGTATGGGCTGGCTGCCATAAGCATCTGTTGAGTGGTAAACCTCACTATGTGTGTGTGTTAAGATCCCTGGGAGAGTATGTCTGAGAGGCCAAAGGGAATGTTATTCTAAGGCCAAGCATTCCAGTACTGTAAAATATTACATTTTAATATTCTAGTGCCATCACACGTCAGTAGAATCACTTGGCTTTCATAAATTACCTGCTTCAAATCAAATAAAACCATGGGCAAACACGGCAATCTGTCACTGAAAATTCAATCTTAGATAGCTCTAGGAGTTCGAGGGGTTTCTCCTACAACTTCCTGACACCAGATGGCGCCATCAGATGCACACTTGCAGATCATTACCCTGATGAGCTGCAGCAGATGACTTCACTCCGACGCTGGTGCATTGTCTGCCTTATGGTTGTGTGTTCCTGGCCTCTGTTGCATACTTGGCATTATTGCAAAGACCAACTCCTTGCTCCTGTGCTTTTCAGCATTTCCCTGTGAATCTCCTGGTCATCTCAGCTGCTCCTTGCCTTCTCCACTTGCCCATCGTATCTGCAATCTCTCTGGGACCCCTCTGGACCACCTTTGGAACCAATGGACCCTCATGCCTAGGAGTTTACCATCTTCTCCTCCCGTAAGCTGCCTGCAAGTTATCAGAGCCACCTCCAGACCTTCTGATCCTCCTGCTAACTGTCCTTGCGCTTCAGGGTTCCAGTCCCTCCCACCGGGTTTGCAGTTCTACTGTTTACTTATTTTCATAATCGTAAATAAACACTGTAAATTTACTACGTGTCTTGGCGTTGCTCTTTCAGTCATAACTACTCTGGGTATTCATAAAAAAAACTAACAAGCTTTACATTTAAACGTCAGGAAACTCACCAGTCTCTCCACCTCCTGCTCGCGAAGTCTTTCTTCTTTTTGTCGATGGTGGTAATCAGTTAATTCTTCCTTTCCACTCAGAGAGCTGATGCTCCCTCTTCTCTCCCTAAACCCCCCTGGAGGAGTCACCCCAGCTTTGCCGAATGACTGTCTCCTCTCCCCCAGACCAATCCCAGGTTCAAGTCCTGCCTTCCCAAATGAAGTCCTCCTCTCTCCAAGTCCTGGGCCACAGGTGAGCTCTAGTCCTCGCCTTTCTCTCTCTCCCATATGTACATCTAGTCCCAGAGAGACCCCTTGGCTGGAAAGACGTTCTGGTTCTGGAGGGCTGGAACTTGTGGAGCTCACAGAGCCCAGTGAGCTGGTGGAGGCCAGGCTAAGCTTTTTGGCAACACGAGGAGAAGAGGAGCCTCCTGCTTTGGATGGGATTGTCACATCTGGTGGGGCAGTTGTAGATGAGATGGAATGACTGGTGGAGCTCTTGGGCGAAGAAAGGGAGATGGACACAACACCTTCACCGTGAGTGCTGCTCTGGGTTTGATTTCTGGTAGACACTTGCTGGATGGACTTGTTGAGTTCAAGGCTGGCATTCGGACCGTTGCTGTGAAGGTCTTTGCTGTATTTGTAAGAACCTGCAATGTCAGACCGCCGTGGAGGAAGCATTGACAAAGAAAGCGTCCCGTTGCTGTCACTGCGAGGAGATGGGGAAGGGCAAAGACGTGGCAGCGAGCGGCTGTGCCCCCCTGTTATCATGCTGTTCAGTGAGCCTGCTGAGTACTTCCTGGTTCGACTGCTGGGCGATGGTTCTTGGTTCCCGTAGGAACGACGGCCTAAACGAGGGCTTGAGGGCATGCTGACTGCACCTCCTGCCGATGAAGCGCGGGATGACGAGGACGGAGTAACAGAGAGGAGGAAGTTATCGCCACCAGTAACCGAAGAAGCAGAACCTCCACCATTCCATGTTGAGAGCATAGGAGAGGAGCCTAGATTGTGCGGTCGACGGCTGTCGGCGACACCACCATTGTCCTGACTGCGGCCAACTGAGGTGCGCGAGGCCAGAGAAGATGCAGGGTCAGATCGTCGTCCAGAGGAAGGAGGGGGGGCAGATTTCAAAGACATAGGTGGGCGATCAGAGCTGTAGAAACGCCTTGCCTGTTCCTGATAGACTGATGAAGATGTCGCAGGAGTTGAAACGGGTGTAGTGGGAGGAGACTGAGAGACAAAAGAAGAAAATATCTGTTGCAACTGAAGATACGCTCTAATATAAATCAGGTAATGAGTAATTATTATGTTTTGCATTTTAGGTAATGAGTAAAAAGGTAGCTCAGAGGTGTCAAAGCTATCCAAACATATTTCCATTTAAAAGCAATTAAGTGAAAGCTGACCTGTGTCACGCTAAAGTAGGAGGGGTTAGCATTCCCATTAGCCCTCAGGCTGTTTTCCAGAGCAATTTTCTTGCGTTGCAGTGTGTCCATCAAATCCCGAAGCTCCGAGGCTGATCTCATGCCCCTGGCAGTACTGGTACCCCCCACGACTGCATGACTATAATCACTGCTAAACTTCAAATAGTCTGACAAGAGAGAGAGAAATCAAACTTACAGTTACAGATGCAATTTTATAGGTGAAATCATGCAGATAAAGCACCTGTGGCAAAGAGAAATTTTATGAATAGGGCATGTACAAACAATAGAGAAGTTTTGGTAGATGTGTGATATTAGATTTTGATTTGAGAAAAAAGAAGAGGAGGAAAAGAAAGAAAAAGTGGGGGGAAAGTGAAGGTCATGAATAGAGACGGACAGAAGAGGGCGAGGTTGTGTGTATGTATACCTGAAGATGTACAAATCATGTTCTTGGCAAAAAAAAATCTCTGCAACAATATTCCACAACTGGCAGCAAATTTCCGAATCCAGGACTCACATAAAAGTGTTTCTGCTGTAACTGCACACTCACCAAAAAAAAAAATCTCTATTAGATCCAAAGCAAACAGTTTAAGTTGAGCCCATTTCCTTAGAATAGGATTTTGTTAAATGAAAAAGCCCACAACGTATTGTGGAGTACCCGTAAGGGGCCCCCTGCCCTTTCCTTGAGTCTTTATTTAAAGCAGTTAGAGCAGTCAGGTCTTTCTCCAGACATCAGCAAAGCCTGTTTTTACATCCTTCCCACTAAAATCTGCTACTTTAAAAGATCAGCTGGAGTGTGCTTGATTGGTAGTGCTCGCTTTGTTTTCTGTGAAGACTTCCAGCAGCTAGCTGTGCACATCCTGTCATTAAAGGCGCAGGTGAAAATCCAGTAGGTAAAGCAGCGTGCGAGAGACCTGCCTATTTTTTAATCGTCTGTGGTTTCTATGTGGAAAAGACGCTATTACAGCTCTTAAGCTTGGACCACCCAGCATTCCGCCACCACGCCCCCCGAGCACACACACAGAAAGGCTTTTCTTCAACTCAGAACTGTGGATCTTCTTAGTGACATGCGGAAGTGTTTGTTTCATCCGTGCAAACACCAGGAGTGGTTGATTTGTAACAGAAACGACTAAAAGTGCAAGGAACCAACTAAATGAGTGTCTGCGTGAGAAAGAAACTGTTAAAGCTGTTGGGAGAGAATTGGGGCAGAAAATGAAAGGCATCATAAGATCTAGACACGCGCACACACAATCATTTGTGTCCATACATGGGCACATTTAAACCAAAAGCATTGGTCAACTTCTTTCATAATTGTTCACCCCGCTCTGTGTGGAACTCTTCACACGTCAGAGTCTTGACACTCGAATAAATAAAAAAGATAAAAGCTGTCTGCATTAACCGTTTAGCTAGTATGTATGCAGAGATGGGGGGAGGAGGAAAGGAGTACATTCCTTGTGTCTGAGGTTTAAAGAGCAAGAATTCCACTGAGCATACACCTTGTCCACAGCCTGATCAATCACCAGCGAGACGGTAAAATTCATCTGTTTCACCATGGAAATAAAGAGAAACTAGGTGAAAAAAATGTCCAGTATGCTTTGGGTTTTACAATTTTGCATTTAAAAGCAATCTGGTGTCCTGCTCATGTTTGCATTTTTGATCTTGGCTGTGTGTTGTGCAGCTGCACATCTTATTCTGATTTCAAAAAGCTGGTGTAGACCTCATCCTGGAGTGGAGAAACTCTGATGAAGCGGTGATGAAAACCAGAACAGAGAGGCCTGAAAACATCTTATTAGCTGAGATGAGAGGTGAGATTGCTGTTTAAAAGGACCTGTAACCTGGCCTCTGTCCTCCCAACTAAGTTACCATATTTTCCACCGTGCACGACGCGTGTCACCGCTGACAACACAGAAATGTGGGCCCGTGTTGTGCCAAAAATCGATTGAATGCCAAATGGCGGCCGTGGGAGCGTGCACTGGAGGACTTTAACAAGAATTTAACAAGATTAGCACTTAAAAACAAATATTTGTTTGCTCAAAATTACAGCAAAGGTGTGTCTCAGTCTAATTTTTGCTTAATAAATGCACTTTAATGGTGAAATCAGCTGCATTTCAAAAGCCAATCTGCGGTCGCGGGAGCGTGCACGGTAGGACTCGCTGTGGATTTCTTTGAAATTTAACAAGATAACCACCTAAAAACAATTACTTGTTTGATCGACTTTATAGCAAAGGTGTGTCTCAGTTGAACTTTTACTTAATAAATGCACTTCAATGCTCAAATCAGCTTCATTTCGCCAGGGCGACGCAGCAAAATGAAGCTGATTTGACAGTGGCTCCATGCGAGCTGGACAAAGATGGCTCTCTATGGCATGCTGATTGTGTCATTAATAGCCACTTTTACCTATTACATGACACAACGGTATGCCATATTGCTCAAGTGCCATCTAGTGGCTGAAAATAGTAGTGTTCAATATTTTCAGACAGAATAAATGAAAACGGTCATATCTCAGTCAAAAATTGGTTTAAAAATATAGCAAAAAAAAAATCCATAAATATGTCGCACCTGCGTTAAAATCCCAGGGAATACATATTATGCACAAAAAAAGCGACTTATAGGGTGAAAAATATGGTAGTGTGTTTAAAAAAACAAAGGCAGATGTGGTGAAAAAGTGAAGCAGATAAGTAAAGACAGGACTAGAACAGGTAGAAACACAAGATGATGGAAGAACTAGAGAAGAACTTTTGTGATATTTCTAAATCAAATGTTGTTTTTTTACTAGTTTATCACCAGGCCTCTGTGTCCTTACCTGTATTGTAGGCTAAAGCTGACACTGGGCTCTTCTGAGGAAGCATGCTCTTCATTCTGCTGGCCTCTTCAGGATGGTTGAACCGGAAGTAATAGGACTTACCCAGACACAAAGAATATCCTTAAAGGGAAACACAAAAATAGTAATGTAGTACACAACTAAATACTACTGCAGAAGTCCTGTGTTTTTATGACATCAATTATGTGAACTGACCTTGACATTTTTGAACAATGATTATGAAGAAGTAACACATGAAGTACAACTTTAAATCAAAATGAACCTAGAATATTCTTCTTGCACATGCTCGCACAAGTCATCCCAGCTCTCAGTGTTTGCTCTGGCCATCAATTAGGCTGCAAGAGCCAGGTATTAAACAAGATGTCAGGGTCACAACCTCTGGAATACACACAGCCACACCACAGCTGTCCAAATACTTCACATGGCAACAGAAAGTAACAGAAAGGCAGAAACTTATATATGACGTGGTTGTAGAGAAGAAGAAAGGGAAACTGCATTTCCTGTGAAAATGCAGTGTGAATGCTTATTGCAGAAGGATTTGCTGGAAAAACAGCTGAAATTAGCTTAAAAATGCTTAAATGAAAGAACAAGCTTAAATTAGCAGAAGAAAGCAGCGAAAACACATATTTGCTAAATTGGGTTTAAATAACCAGAAATGAGCACAAAAATGGGGAAATTAGCTAAAATATGCTCAATTTAGCAAATCAAAATAGCTGAAAGGTAGCTGAAAAGCAGAAAGAAGCTTAAACCATCAAAAGGAAGCAGAAAGAGAGCTAAAATGTGGAATTAGCTGAAAAATATAAAATTAGCATAAAACAGCTAAATAGTAGCTGAAATTGCAGGAAAAGCTGAAACTAGAAGAAAAAAGCTGAAAGGAGCACAACAAGCTAAAATTAACAGAAAGAAGTTAATTAGGCTGAAAGTAGCAGAAAATACCATGACATTTTTTAATTTATCTGAAAACTGCTGAAAGTAGCTGAAAATGCTAACAATATAGCTGAAAAGATAAACCAAACTTAAATTAACAGAAGACAGCAGAAAGAACACATGTGTTGAAAGAAGCAGAAATTAGCACAAAAAAGTGAAAATTATCTGAAAAAACTGAAACGCGCAAAAAAAAAAAAAAAAACGCTGAAAAGTAGCTAAAAAGCCAGAATGAAGCTTAAGTTACCAGAAGAAAGTGGAGAGAGTACATTTTGGCTGAATTAGTCTGAAAAAAACTTTAAATGGGTGCAAAACATGTAGAATTAGTCAAAAAGGTTGAAATTAGCATAAAACAGCTAAATAGTAGCTGAAATAGCACAAAAAGCTGAAACTTGCATAAATAAGCTGAAAGGAGCATAACAAGCTGAAATTAGGAGAAAGAAGTTAGAAGCACAAAAATGTAGTTGGCGGAAAGAAGCTGAAAGGAGCACAAAACAGCTGAAAAACAGCTGAAGTTAGCTGAAAAAAAGTTTAAATTTGCACAAGGAAAGAAGCTGAACCAGAACAAAACATGAAAGGAGCAGTAAGAGGTTATAAACAGATCTAAAGAGCTGAAGGATGTAAAATGAGCTCAATTCATTTTCTGGCAGAAAAAGGCTAAATAGTTCAAAAAAAGCTCAAGTTGCACCAAGGCACCAGTACACCTAAAAATAAAAAGCAGCTTCAATGGTTTTGTCTGTTTTTGTGTTTGTGCAACAACCCTCTTGGTCAAAGAGTTCAGGTAAGCCTGTAAATCCTTCCTAATGTTAATGCTCGTGTGAAGAGCTGAAAAAGCACCTTTTTTATAGCTCTGCAACAGTTACATCAGATTCCTTGGATGTGAAGTCAGAGACAAAACCACCGAGGCGAGAGGGGAGGGAGGGGATACCAAGAAGCCGAATGGAAAAAGACTCCATGGAAAAATGTCAAAACAACTTTTCTGACTTTTCTTTCTCTTGTCCTCCTTTCTTCCTCACTCACAACCTCCTTTCCAGATCCACAGCTAAAAGATAAGACATCAATGCAATGTTGTGGTTTAAATACAAAAGGCCGTGTCCGTCTTCACTTCACCTTAAGAGTGCATCCACGGCAGAGTGTTGTTCACGTAATGCTTCAGGACAGACTGCTGAGCGCAAGCAAACACCACACACACAAACGCACAACTCAAAAAGTGTTTAGTCTACGCAGCTGGACTGTGAACTTTTTCAGTCCATAGTTGTGTAAACAGAAACTTACAGGTCGAAGCACAATCGGTGAGGATGTGGCATCATGACAGAAGGATCAAAAGGCAGGTTTTAGGAAGCACACACACACACAAACAAAGACACACACGTCTTCATTTCTGAGTCTAGGTAACATCTAATAATACGTCTCCAGACATGAGTAATAAAGTAACGTATGCGCCGTCTATCTGTGTTTTGTAACTGTCTGTCTAACGAATCACAGTAGATCTCAGCATTTAACGTGACACACTGACACACACACACACACACCGTTAGCCAGCAGTCAACTCTTGCGAAAATCTAATTTCCTACCCTCAACAACCGCACCATGTGCCACCTTTTAAGTGGAGGGTAAAATGCAGTGTCCTTATTTGTTCACAGCCCCCCACCGCTTTTTAATTTCCTCCTCACTCCTGAGTTAACGGCACCTATTTACTAACCCTCCCCCTTCGATGAATGTTTATTGCTGGCCGTCATAGGCAATAATGTTTCTGTTTGTGTGCGTGTGTTTCTTTGTTCATACAGTTAACGAACCACTAAACAGATAATGAAACTTCAGAGAGGGATGCACGATATTATCGGCGTGTATCGGTATCAGTAGATATTAGTGATACGGTTAAAGAGGAACTTACCCCAAAATTAACCTTTTTTAGCTGATAAACTCACTAGAATGTGTGTAAAATGTTGTATAGCACTATGTCTGTGTTAATTTTCATGTTTTTGTGCGTATTTGTTAAAATCTGCAATTTTTGGTCTAAAAACGTGTTCACACGGCTCCTATGGGTTGAACTGTGTTACTGCAGCCTAATTTTCTTATTGGTCAAACGACTGTCACTCTGACGTGTCTTGTCTCTCTGTCGTCACATCCTCTGCTGCGTGAGTATAAAGGTGGTTCAAGCAGAGCCACTCCCCTGCAGAGATTGGGGTTGGATTAGCGATAGCAACATAGCATTAGCATTAGCATTGTGAGTTTTGACTAATATCATTTTCAGGTTAGCAGTATATTTATTATTAGCTTAGTCTTGAAATTTCACCTCCCCCTCCTTTAGGGGTGTCTCTTGGCACGCCCACTTTGCATTTTTTAGATCTTGTCTTGGGGTGGAGCTATCGTTTCACCGTGGGGTAAGTTTCTCTTTAAAATGAAAAACAAAGTTAAAAAAATAAATAAAAGCCACTGAAATATGTAAAGTAGCTTTACAAAATTAAAAATGTCACAAAATGAAACTCCGTTATTAAATAAATAAATCTTGAAATAAAAAAAAATGTAGGAAAAAAAAACATTTCCTCTTTAAATGTTTTATTTCTTGGGAACATTTATTTATTAGAAATTTATTAATAATTTTGAATTAACACAATTTATTTATTTCTTTAATTTTGAATGAAATGGCTTCTATACAATCTGTTAACTGGTAAAGACCAATTAATATTTTGCCACTTATGCCAAAGATTTTCAGGAAGCCTCCATCCATCCAGCCATCCATTCATTATCTTTACCCAATAATTCCTTTTTGAGTCATGGGCTCACTAGTGCCCATATCCAGCAGTCACTGTGCAAGAGGCAGGGAACACCTGGACAGGTCTCCAGTCCATCACAGGGACACATAGAGACAAATGAGACAAACAACCATTCACTCACTCACACCTAGAGACAATTTAGAGTTACCAATCAGCCTAACATGCATGTTTTTGAGCTGTGGGAGGAAAATGCAGTACCTGGAGAAAACCCATGCGTGCATGGAGAGAGCATGCAAACGCCACACGGAAAGGTCCCCAGATCAGAATTCGATACGGCAACCTTCTCACTTAGAGGCAGCAGCTCTACCAACTGAGCCACAGTGCCGCCCGTCTGCTTAAATCTGTTTTGGAAATATTTTTTAATTGTTTGGTGACAGAAACCCTTGTTAGCGTTATCAGAAGAATTAAAAATGATAGATTGTTAGCCTGCTAGTCCTCATACTGGACCAACATGGAGCTTGCCAAATAGGGCACACAATATGGTTACTATGCTGTCTGCACTCTCACAGACCGACCAATTTTTGTTGTGCTTTGTTCTTCAGGGAAAGAGCACAAAGGCAGACTTGTTGTATCAGGAAAAAATAACAAAGTGATTTAGAGGCGTTCATTAAGTTCACTGGCCTGTTGGCAGCATGTATGCTAAGCTGCTGTTGTTTTCTGCACATTTTAAATGAGTACTTTGTCTCATGTGCTCCTTGCACATGCACACATGTCCACACCTTTGACCTTTGACCCATCGTAATAGATGCTCATGGCCTGTTACTAGCCAGTTCCAGATGTTACAGGCACAGCCCTACCGAGACAGATTTACACCTACACACATTCACACACGGACACGTGCACATTCTTCTACCCTCACCAAAACATATGCAGCTTTGTACAAAGACGCAACAGTTCAACTTTTTCCATGCAATTTGGTAATGTCACACACATATGATAGATTTTTACTCCCGTTCCTCACAATTATAATCAGAAGGATATTGCTTCTACCTTTTTTTACCATGCTTTTTTTATGGAAATTGAACTGCAAAGCAAATAAATTGTTGCAGTCATAAGTGAGCAGTGAAGCTGCATCTGGTCTCATGAGAACACATCACAAGCTGAGTTGCCCCAGTGACAGTGGACTGACTGAAGGGTGTGGTAGGGCAGGTTTTCACCTGCAAAGCGCCTAAAACCTCAAGCTGAGCACCACAAGTTGCATTTGTTTCACACTGAAGAGCCATCCAAGTATTGGGTAAAAACTGTGAAAGCTGGTTATTGTGCTTGGTGCACTTTCCCATTTTCACATAAAGACACTCGGGAACAAGAGCAGAAAAGGAGGCAGACATGAAAGAACAAGACAACTGCATATGTCACAACTCAAGACAATGTCTTTGTAATAATCTCTGCTCCACAAAATAACACTGCTGTTGTTTTAGACAGTGCATTTGGGAACAGTAAAATATGACCTTATTGTTGTGTGGGTCCTCTTTGTACACACGTAAACACATTAACATATTAAGCTAATATTGTATAAATTGTTATTATTGAAAAAAAAAAAACTTCAAGCAGTATTTGAAATATTTGAAGAGGGGGTTTGCTTAATGGTTATGAACAATTACTTGTGTTGTAGATAGACAGCGTCAGTTCTATATCTCAAACATTTCTTCTAATAAACATGTTTTAATGTAAACATCACCATTAATTTTGTGTTACTTTGTTATACCAGAAGAAATATGTACGGTAATGTCTGCGAGAAGTGCGACAGCTTGCTACTTCTGTTGCTATTTGAACTTCAAAGTTCAAGCATTAAGGTTCTTTATTATCATTCGCATCCCATGTGGTACATGAGGTGGAACAAAATTGTGTACATAAGGTCCCAGTTACGTCCAAAAATAGCAAAAATAAAAAGTGTAAAATACGAAAAATTCATGCTCAGTTATCCAGGTACAAATCCAACAATGTTCAGTCAGGTCATCTGGACAGTTTATTCTCCTTTTTTTCTTACTTTTTTTTT
>JARVGS010000761.1:26665095-26679209 GCA_031762315.1 Hypsolebias antenori | reverse complement strand
CTGAGCAAGGCCCTTAACCCCCACCGTCTGCTCCCTAACAGGTCTCTCTTGAAAATGAGTTCTCGTGGCTCAATGAGACTAACCTGGATAAATAAAGTTTAAATGAAAAAAAAAATATATATATATACAGTATATACATAAAATTATGAGAATAAGTCATAATTTCAAGTTTCAAAGTCATAATTATGAGTTTTAAAGTCATAATTATGAGAATAAAAGTCATAATTTTGACTTTTAAATTCATAATTATGACTTTAAAACTCAGTTTTGACTTCCTGTTGGGCTTTTATTTCATAGCGGAAATGGGCTTCGATACTAAATGCTATATAAATTGGTGATGAAAACATGTATACATTAAATAACTTTATTTAAAAGAACTGACAAAGGCAGAGGGACATACAATACATGCATACAATGAACAAATCCATATGCTTCGAAATTAAATTTGAAAAGTCAAAATTATGACTTTAAAACTCAAAAATTACGACTTTTATTCTCATAATTATGACTTTGAAACTCATAATTATGACATTTATGCTCATAATTATGACTTTTATTCTCATAATTATGACTTTAAAAGTCAAAATCTTTACTTTAAAACTCAAAATGATGACTTTTATTCTCATAATTATGACTTTAAAACTCTTAATTGTGACTTTTATTCTTGTAATTATGACTTTAAAATGCGAAATTATGACTTTTATTATAGTAATTATGACTTTAAAACTTTAAATTATGACTTCCTGTTGGGATTTTATTTTTTCTTTCATGACGGAAATGGGCTTCCGTAGAATGCTGACTTGTCGTTTACTTCCACAAACACTGTGCTAACCGCTATCAAAACATCCGGTTTGATCAGAAATTGTAAGCTGTCACTTTTGTTTTGTGTAATTTTATTATCCAAAACATTTACCGGTAGCTTCCTTTAAAACTTTTGAAGGAAATATCCCATAAAAAATAAAAAAAAAACATGTTGAGATATTTTCATAGTCTTCAACAACAATGATCTTTGAGCATTTTGCTCTGTTTTAATCTATTCATGCTGCATGTAGCTTTGGGGGGAGTGGTGGTGCAGAGGCTAGAGAAGGTGGGCCTGTGATCGGAAGGTTGTCGGTTCCACTCCCCAGGTTGACAACATCAAAATGTGGGTGGGATAGGTGAAACAGTCACATCTGCCTCCACCCTCATTTGCCCCACTCTGTCCCTTGAGCAAGGCCCTTAACACCATCTGCTCCCCGGGCGCCCTACTAGGGCAGCTCTCTGCTCCACACAAAGGGCTGTGGTAGCGCAGCCGTCCATGGTTGCGTCAGGAATTAAAGGCATCCGTTGTAAAAACAATCACCAAGTCTTTGTGCGAGTTAGTTCACTGTGGCGACACCTGAAGGGAGCAGTTGAAAGAAGAAATAAAAGAAGCTACATTTAGCTATTAAATCCAATTCTGCCACTTGTAGCTTTTAGCTATGATTTTGCAATCTTTAACTTTGAACTACCATTTTTCTGATGTTAGTTTTTACATATGGTTTTGCTCCTTTTAGCTTTTTACTAATTTTAACTTTTAGATAGGCTTTGCTTTAGCCTCTTTTAAAGTTTTGTTAGCACTTTGCTGCTTTTAACTCATAATTTTAGCTATTATCTACAATTTGGCTGATGTTCATTCTAATCTAGCGTTTAGCTAATTTTAGCTTTGTTTGGCTAACTTAAGCCTCAAGCAGATGTTTAGCTAATTTTAGTTTTTGGCAACGGTTTCATTTAACTTTTAGCCAGCATTTAGCTAATTTAATCTTTTTACAAATGTTTTGCTGTTGTATTTTTAGATGCTGTTTAGCTACATTAAGCTAAGCTTTTAGCTAAAATGTTGTTACTTTTAGTTAGCGTTTAGCTCATTTTAAAATTTAGATACTGTTTTAGTAATTTTAGAATTAACAAACTTTTGGTTTTAACTACAGTTCTGCTACTTTTAGCTATTGTTTAACTAATTTCAACGTTAACACAGTTTTTTGTGTGTGTGTGTGTGTGTGTGTGTGTGCAAATTTTTGATTTCTGCAACTGTTTTTGTTGATTTTAGCGGTCACACTTTACAATAAGTTGCATAAAATTTGCTTAACTACTAGGGAACTACTAGGGAACGCTTAAGGAACGACTCAGGAGCTAATGGCTAGTTAACCAGTACTTACTGGGGAACACAGAGCTAAGCCTTATTAGAGGAATACTTGTTAGTTACGTTGTAAATGAAGAGGAACTAATCAATAACCAATGAGTAGTTACCAAGAAAACCAATGAATGAGGAACAAATCAGGAGCTAATGGCTAGTTAACCACTACTTACTGGAACACACAGCCAAGCCTAATTAGGGGACTACTGGTTTGTTACCACAGAAACAGAGGAGACATTCTCCATGTGGGTTCTGAATAAACACTTCACCAGTGAAGTCATAGCTTATAATTGTCAAAAACCTGTTAGTGATTACAGATTTTATTACCCATTACCTCCTAATTTGTTCCTCTTTAGTTTCCTTGGTAGCTACCCATTAGTTATTGATTAGTTCCTCTTCATTTACAAGATAACTAATCAGGAGTTCCATAATAAGGCTTGGCTGTGTGTTCCCCAGTAAGTACTGGTTAACTACCCATTCATTTTTGATTTGCTCCTGATTCGTTCCTGAGGCGTTCCCTAGTAGTTAATCAAATTTTGTATACCTTATTGTAAAGTTTTGCCATTTTAGCTTCTATTTTGCAATAATTTTTACAGCATAATCAGTCAACCCTCAGGAATCACAGATTTCTGCAGAAAATCTAGTTTTTCTCCCCTTATCTTGTTGTTTTTATTTTTTTTATCTCAGCTCATGACCGGTCCATGACTGTTTTGTTTGTTTTGTGACCTGACTGATTTATCTGTCGCCTGTTTGCACTGTCTCTTCTTTACCCACCTCCCAGTGCCCTGCGTATAAGTAAGCTTTTTCTTTTCATAGACTGTTTTTCTCAACCATACAATTTTCACTTTTATTTACTTGATCAAGCACCATTTCTGGTTTAGCTTTCCTATTTTAGCCGTCCCTTGTCAATGTGTCCTGCGTGTTCTGACGGGTCATTTAAAGTTAAACACTGATAGGACCGTTAGAGGCACTGCGATGGGGGCGAGGGAGGAGAAAAGGGCTGAAAAAGAGAGAAAACGTTAGTAAAGTCAAAAGGGCATGGTTAGGAAAATTATGGAGAGCACATTTCAGGAACATCTCTGGCCTCACATGCTCTGGGTAAGTCTAACCAAACACAGCTTATATTCACACAAGAGCACTGCAGGGCAGTCTGGAGCCCATTAGCTATGTTTAGGAAATGATTTGGTCTGCATTTGGGGATTTTTGGAGCTTAACCTGGAATCACATCAGCTTCACTGCAACAGCTGAAGGACACCTGTCGGAAAGAAAAAGCCTGAAATGTTGCAAAACACAAACACCTACGATAATATTTTAAATAAATGTATCTAACTAAACATATAAAATAAATCTACATATTGGATGTCTTGAATCCTACATCTTTTTCTTTCCTTTGGTAGCAAAAACTCAATTTCCCAGAATTCCTACTGACCAGAAGCATATGCTGCTGTACAAAGCTGCTCTGAAAACCACCCTTTTCATTTAATATATGCAGACTTCGTGAATAAAACTATCAAATAAAGAAGCCAGACAGGCTATAAAAAAGGCTGGGGGAAGGGCACGCCATTAAGACTTTCTTTTCAGTAATTTATTTGTCTCCTGAAGTCTTAAGTGTATTCAGAGTCAGCTAGTCTGTAAACACAAACTCTTTAAATCTCTCTTCAAACAAATCCTAACTTCAGGGAGCTAGTTTGTTATTAGGATGCCACATTAAGAAGTTAGTCTCTGTAAAGTAGCATGTTTGGGGTTCTATTTATTAAGTAGATTAGAGTAGAAAAAAAGAAAAATAGGTAGAAAGACAAAGAAAGTGAAGAAGGCGTGCACATTTGAAATACCTCACCGTCCTACTGTCTTCGAACGCACCACCAACACAGAAAGGTGATAGCGTTCTTTACTATTGCGTCACTTATTGTTTATATTTACTTGTAAACATAAGCAATAAGTTATCATTATTGTATCACAGCTAGATATTTGGCTTTATCAACTTCTAAATGACTTGTTCAAGGTAATCCAGAATCGAAACACCCCCGTTTTCTGATGAAACTTGGTACGGTCCGGGAGTTAGGCTCTGGGGCTCGCGCAGAGTAAATCATTGAACTTTCTCGGACGCGTCGTGTGAAGCTGCAGAGGAGCTGTCTTCATCAAAAAGCGACTCAGAGATTTATTATATATTTTAAAAAATAGCTCATTATTTTATTTCTGCTGAAGAAAAACCTATCTGTTTAGGATATTGCTGTGAAAAGCTGTCACACTTACTAAAAAAAACATTTTGTCGCGCAGTCATCTGAATGGGACTCACAAGGTTAGTAATAGATTATTTATCGTGATTATATTTTATTATTGTATTCCATTACGCTGTAACAAGTTGTATTTCTTTTTAGTACTGCGGGGCTTCAAAAATAAAATGCATTTTGTGTGTATTTGATCACTTTGTGGATAGTTTACCAATTATAGCAGCTTTACAGTTGAAGCAAATATCCTTTTTGGCTTTTGTATGTTAAATAACTAAATTTCTCTTTTGCCTTAACTTCTCATTCAGTTTTTCTTAATTTATCACATGACTATCTAATCACCTTTATACCGGCATGCTGTTTAAACTGACCTCTCAGTGTAAGGTTGCATTATTGAAGATGTAAAGAAGCACTTTTTTGTTTTAATTGAAGCATCATGAAGCAGTTTTGTCCTGCTCCAGATGCATCTCAACCCCAATACAAAGGAATCAACAAACAGATGTTTACTGTTTGTTGGGAGCAGTGAACAAAATCGGTCCATGTCTGATTTGTTGCATCAGGACTGAGGATGCAAATCACTTCAAGTGTGTGCTTTGGAGTTTTAAATAAACCTGCAGGTGTGTGAGTGGACGAGACAAAGGAAACAAACCCACGGTAACAAAGCACTCGGTGATACCTGACACCTGAAAACAAAACCTGGCCTCCTGCGCTGGACGCTATCGCTTTTGTCTTATCCTCTGCCTGCCCTTTTTAGACAATTTGTACCAATTTAACTTATATGGAAATTTTCTGACTTTAGGACTGTTTATAGTTTGACCCAGGCTTGAGGAAGGCGGGGTGTGTCGATGTCTAAAAGATTTAGGATCCAGCAGATAGGTGGTTCCACCTAAGATGACGAGAAGTGTTTGTGGCAAGTTAAATCTTCAACGACTCCCCTGAGGACGACAAATCTGTGCCCGTGAGTTGCTTCTGAACCCCCGTTCCCCAGAGAGGGTTCATTTGCGGTTTTAAAGCTATTTGACTCTCCTCCTGGGAGCTGCGTTCGCGTATGTTTTAACGAACGAATGAATTCAGTTTGCGAGCGTCAGTCTCATCCAGATCTTGGTGATGGTTGCAACATTGTGATTGCAACAGTTTTTTCCAACTCGTTTGTGGATTTTAATTAAAAATGGGTTTCTTTATTCCTCCCCTGTTTGCAGTTTTGAAATGCATGTGGCTTGCACGTCAAAGATGATCAAGAACGAGCTTCATCTCAACACTTGTTGGACATGGGATCATGGCGACTTGTTTGTTTATGATTCTATAGCCTAATGGTCTCAAATGGGCTAAATCCCTCCTCTTATGTTAACCAGAGAAACAGTTTCCCCTCCTCTTACATTGTGGTAAGCGTAGATCTACATGGGAACAGAAATTGGCTCCAGACGGGAAACGGCCCCTACATCTGTGTTCTCAAAGACTCTGAGGTCTGCCTTTGTAGCTGAGACTTTAAATTATCCTATAAATGTACATACAGACTAATTTTAGGTTGTTGTTTTTTTTTGTCGTCGTTAAGAAGGTTCTTTGAATCTAATTTGTGTATTGGTGAGTGCACAAACTCAATTAGCTAGTAAATGAGTCAACACACGAATGAGATTAAATGTGTTTTATTGTGAGCAATGTGTCTTGAAGCTGTTCTTCAAGTTATTTGCGAGCGCAAAGTTGAATTAAATTAACGTGCAAGCACTCGAGGGTTTGATAAAACGTGAATTTTAGTGGCGCAAGTTTAATTTGAGTAGAAAAGGTTGTAAAAACAGGGTAATATTATGTTTCTGTTTTGTTTAAAATACTATTTTAATTAATCTGCGCCTTTGCTTGTATCATCTAGGCTGACGCACTATAATAAATCTATTATAATGATTCTTCAAAGGAATGCATATCACCCGCCATCTTTAATGTCAGCGGTTTAGACAAAGATATTACAATATGTCGTGCTCAGAGTTTATGGCGTGAATGACTCTCAGCTACCATCTCAGCAAATTTTAGCTGAATATTTGAACAAACAATATAAAGCCACTTTTGTGTTCACTAAGATTACGTTCCTGTGGCGGCCATCTTGGATTAGATTAAGTCTAAAAATGAATCTGTTACAGATGCCAACCCCATTGATTACTTTCTGAATGTAGAGATGCACAATGTTGGATTTTTGGCCGATATCTGACATGCCAACACTTTAAAACTTATTTGGCTGATACCAATAAAATAAAAAAAATGATGTAACACTTCAACTTGAATTATGTTTAATGTCAAATTTATTTATAACATTTACCATCTCTAACACAATGACAACACTCAAACAGTGCAAATTTGCAAATGTTCACAAATCTAAACTCAACCTGTTCACAAGCAGCAAGTGAACAGCACATAAGTACTGTAGTAGTATATTAATAGATATACTAGACAGTTTCTTAAATTAAAAATAAACTTAAAACTGAAGCCCAATACCTGGTTATGCAATCTTAATGATCAACTCAAAACTTGTCACTGGGTTGTCATACTGTGTAAAAACAGCACCTTTTATACAGTATATACAGTACTGTATGTATGTGTATATATATATTTATATATGTATGTATGTATGTATGTATATATATATATACATACATACATACATACATACATACATATACATATATATATATATATATATATGTATATGTATGTATGTATGTATGTATGTATGTATATATATATATACATACATACATACATACATATATAAATATATATATACACATACATACAGTACTGTATATACTGTATAAAAGGTGCTGTTTTTACACAGTATGACAACCCAGTGACAAGTTTTGAGTTGATCATTAAGATTGCATAACCAGGTATTGGGCTTCAGTTTTAAGTTTATTTTTAATTTAAGAAACTGTCTAGTATATCTATTAATATACTACTACAGTACTTATGTGCTGTTCACTTGCTGCTTGTGAACAGGTTGAGTTTAGATTTGTGAACATTTGCAAATTTGCACTGTTTGAGTGTTGTCATTGTGTTAGAGATGGTAAATGTTATAAATAAATTTGACATTAAACATAATTCAAGTTGAAGTGTTACATCATTTTTTTTATTTTATTGGTATCAGCCAAATAAGTTTTAAAGTGTTGGCATGTCAGATATCGGCCAAAAATCCAACATTGTGCATCTCTACATTCAGAAAGTAATCAATGGGGTTGGCATCTGTAACAGATTCATTTTTAGACTTAATCTAATCCAAGATGGCCGCCACAGGAACGTAATCTTAGTGAACACAAAAGTGGCTTTATATTGTTTGTTCAAATATTCAGCTAAAATTTGCTGAGATGGTAGCTGAGAGTCATTCACGCCATAAACTCTGAGCACGACATATTGTAATATCTTTGTCTAAACCGCTGACATTAAAGATGGCGGGTGATATGCATTCCTTTGAAGAATCATTATAATAGATTTATTATAGTGCGTCAGCCTAGATGATACAAGCAAAGGCGCAGATTAATTAAAATAGTATTTTAAACAAAACAGAAACATAATATTACCCTGTTTTTACAACCTTTTCTACTCAAATTAAACTTGCGCCACTAAAATTCACGTTTTATCAAACCCTCGAGTGCTTGCACGTTAATTTAATTCAACTTTGCGCTCGCAAATAACTTGAAGAACAGCTTCAAGACACATTGCTCACAATAAAACACATTTAATCTCATTCGTGTGTTGACTCATTTACTAGCTAATTGAGTTTGTGCACTCACCAATACACAAATTAGATTCAAAGAACCTTCTTAACGACGACAAAAAAAAACAACAACCTAAAATTAGTCTGTATGTACATTTATAGGATAATTTAAAGTCTCAGCTACAAAGGCAGACCTCAGAGTCTTTGAGAACACAGATGTAGGGGCCGTTTCCCGTCTGGAGCCAATTTCTGTTCCCATGTAGATCTACGCTTACCACAATGTAAGAGGAGGGGAAACTGTTTCTCTGGTTAACATAAGAGGAGGGATTTAGCCCATTTGAGACCATTAGGCTATAGAATCATAAACAAACAAGTCGCCATGATCCCATGTCCAACAAGTGTTGAGATGAAGCTCGTTCTTGATCATCTTTGACGTGCAAGCCACATGCATTTCAAAACTGCAAACAGGGGAGGAATAAAGAAACCCATTTTTAATTAAAATCCACAAACGAGTTGGAAAAAACTGTTGCAATCACAATGTTGCAACCATCACCAAGATCTGGATGAGACTGACGCTCGCAAACTGAATTCATTCGTTCGTTAAAACATACGCGAACGCAGCTCCCAGGAGGAGAGTCAAATAGCTTTAAAACCGCAAATGAACCCTCTCTGGGGAACGGGGGTTCAGAAGCAACTCACGGGCACAGATTTGTCGTCCTCAGGGGAGTCGTTGAAGATTTAACTTGCCACAAACACTTCTCGTCATCTTAGGTGGAACCACCTATCTGCTGGATCCTAAATCTTTTAGACATCGACACACCCCGCCTTCCTCAAGCCTGGGTCAAACTATAAACAGTCCTAAAGTCAGAAAATTTCCATATAAGTTAAATTGGTACAAATTGTCTAAAAAGGGCAGGCAGAGGATAAGACAAAAGCGATAGCGTCCAGCGCAGGAGGCCAGGTTTTGTTTTCAGGTGTCAGGTATCACCGAGTGCTTTGTTACCGTGGGTTTGTTTCCTTTGTCTCGTCCACTCACACACCTGCAGGTTTATTTAAAACTCCAAAGCACACACTTGAAGTGATTTGCATCCTCAGTCCTGATGCAACAAATCAGACATGGACCGATTTTGTTCACTGCTCCCAACAAACAGTAAACATCTGTTTGTTGATTCCTTTGTATTGGGGTTGAGATGCATCTGGAGCAGGACAAAACTGCTTCATGATGCTTCAATTAAAACAAAAAAGTGCTTCTTTACATCTTCAATAATGCAACCTTACACTGAGAGGTCAGTTTAAACAGCATGCCGGTATAAAGGTGATTAGATAGTCATGTGATAAATTAAGAAAAACTGAATGAGAAGTTAAGGCAAAAGAGAAATTTAGTTATTTAACATACAAAAGCCAAAAAGGATATTTGCTTCAACTGTAAAGCTGCTATAATTGGTAAACTATCCACAAAGTGATCAAATACACACAAAATGCATTTTATTTTTGAAGCCCCGCAGTACTAAAAAGAAATACAACTTGTTACAGCGTAATGGAATACAATAATAAAATATAATCACGATAAATAATCTATTACTAACCTTGTGAGTCCCATTCAGATGACTGCGCGACAAAATGTTTTTTTTAGTAAGTGTGACAGCTTTTCACAGCAATATCCTAAACAGATAGGTTTTTCTTCAGCAGAAATAAAATAATGAGCTATTTTTTAAAATATATAATAAATCTCTGAGTCGCTTTTTGATGAAGACAGCTCCTCTGCAGCTTCACACGACGCGTCCGAGAAAGTTCAATGATTTACTCTGCGCGAGCCCCAGAGCCTAACTCCCGGACCGTACCAAGTTTCATCAGAAAACGGGGGTGTTTCGATTCTGGATTACCTTGAACAAGTCATTTAGAAGTTGATAAAGCCAAATATCTAGCTGTGATACAATAATGATAACTTATTGCTTATGTTTACAAGTAAATATAAACAATAAGTGACGCAATAGTAAAGAACGCTATCACCTTTCTGTGTTGGTGGTGCGTTCGAAGACAGTAGGACGGTGAGGTATTTCAAATGTGCACGCCTTCTTCACTTTCTTTGTCTTTCTACCTATTTTTCTTTTTTTCTACTCTAATCTACTTAATAAATAGAACCCCAAACATGCTACTTTACAGAGACTAACTTCTTAATGTGGCATCCTAATAACAAACTAGCTCCCTGAAGTTAGGATTTGTTTGAAGAGAGATTTAAAGAGTTTGTGTTTACAGACTAGCTGACTCTGAATACACTTAAGACTTCAGGAGACAAATAAATTACTGAAAAGAAAGTCTTAATGGCGTGCCCTTCCCCCAGCCTTTTTTATAGCCTGTCTGGCTTCTTTATTTGATAGTTTTATTCACGAAGTCTGCATATATTAAATGAAAAGGGTGGTTTTCAGAGCAGCTTTGTACAGCAGCATATGCTTCTGGTCAGTAGGAATTCTGGGAAATTGAGTTTTTGCTACCAAAGGAAAGAAAAAGATGTAGGATTCAAGACATCCAATATGTAGATTTATTTTATATGTTTAGTTAGATACATTTATTTAAAATATTATCGTAGGTGTTTGTGTTTTGCAACATTTCAGGCTTTTTCTTTCCGACAGGTGTCCTTCAGCTGTTGCAGTGAAGCTGATGTGATTCCAGGTTAAGCTCCAAAAATCCCCAAATGCAGACCAAATCATTTCCTAAACATAGCTAATGGGCTCCAGACTGCCCTGCAGTGCTCTTGTGTGAATATAAGCTGTGTTTGGTTAGACTTACCCAGAGCATGTGAGGCCAGAGATGTTCCTGAAATGTGCTCTCCATAATTTTCCTAACCATGCCCTTTTGACTTTACTAACGTTTTCTCTCTTTTTCAGCCCTTTTCTCCTCCCTCGCCCCCATCGCAGTGCCTCTAACGGTCCTATCAGTGTTTAACTTTAAATGACCCGTCAGAACACGCAGGACACATTGACAAGGGACGGCTAAAATAGGAAAGCTAAACCAGAAATGGTGCTTGATCAAGTAAATAAAAGTGAAAATTGTATGGTTGAGAAAAACAGTCTATGAAAAGAAAAAGCTTACTTATACGCAGGGCACTGGGAGGTGGGTAAAGAAGAGACAGTGCAAACAGGCGACAGATAAATCAGTCAGGTCACAAAACAAACAAAACAGTCATGGACCGGTCATGAGCTGAGATAAAAAAAATAAAAACAACAAGATAAGGGGAGAAAAACTAGATTTTCTGCAGAAATCTGTGATTCCTGAGGGTTGACTGATTATGCTGTAAAAATTATTGCAAAATAGAAGCTAAAATGGCAAAACTTTACAATAAGGTATACAAAATTTGATTAACTACTAGGGAACGCCTCAGGAACGAATCAGGAGCAAATCAAAAATGAATGGGTAGTTAACCAGTACTTACTGGGGAACACACAGCCAAGCCTTATTATGGAACTCCTGATTAGTTATCTTGTAAATGAAGAGGAACTAATCAATAACTAATGGGTAGCTACCAAGGAAACTAAAGAGGAACAAATTAGGAGGTAATGGGTAATAAAATCTGTAATCACTAACAGGTTTTTGACAATTATAAGCTATGACTTCACTGGTGAAGTGTTTATTCAGAACCCACATGGAGAATGTCTCCTCTGTTTCTGTGGTAACAAACCAGTAGTCCCCTAATTAGGCTTGGCTGTGTGTTCCAGTAAGTAGTGGTTAACTAGCCATTAGCTCCTGATTTGTTCCTCATTCATTGGTTTTCTTGGTAACTACTCATTGGTTATTGATTAGTTCCTCTTCATTTACAACGTAACTAACAAGTATTCCTCTAATAAGGCTTAGCTCTGTGTTCCCCAGTAAGTACTGGTTAACTAGCCATTAGCTCCTGAGTCGTTCCTTAAGCGTTCCCTAGTAGTTCCCTAGTAGTTAAGCAAATTTTATGCAACTTATTGTAAAGTGTGACCGCTAAAATCAACAAAAACAGTTGCAGAAATCAAAAATTTGCACACACACACACACACACACACACACAAAAAACTGTGTTAACGTTGAAATTAGTTAAACAATAGCTAAAAGTAGCAGAACTGTAGTTAAAACCAAAAGTTTGTTAATTCTAAAATTACTAAAACAGTATCTAAATTTTAAAATGAGCTAAACGCTAACTAAAAGTAACAACATTTTAGCTAAAAGCTTAGCTTAATGTAGCTAAACAGCATCTAAAAATACAACAGCAAAACATTTGTAAAAAGATTAAATTAGCTAAATGCTGGCTAAAAGTTAAATGAAACCGTTGCCAAAAACTAAAATTAGCTAAACATCTGCTTGAGGCTTAAGTTAGCCAAACAAAGCTAAAATTAGCTAAACGCTAGATTAGAATGAACATCAGCCAAATTGTAGATAATAGCTAAAATTATGAGTTAAAAGCAGCAAAGTGCTAACAAAACTTTAAAAGAGGCTAAAGCAAAGCCTATCTAAAAGTTAAAATTAGTAAAAAGCTAAAAGGAGCAAAACCATATGTAAAAACTAACATCAGAAAAATGGTAGTTCAAAGTTAAAGATTGCAAAATCATAGCTAAAAGCTACAAGTGGCAGAATTGGATTTAATAGCTAAATGTAGCTTCTTTTATTTCTTCTTTCAACTGCTCCCTTCAGGTGTCGCCACAGTGAACTAACTCGCACAAAGACTTGGTGATTGTTTTTACAACGGATGCCTTTAATTCCTGACGCAACCATGGACGGCTGCGCTACCACAGCCCTTTGTGTGGAGCAGAGAGCTGCCCTAGTAGGGCGCCCGGGGAGCAGATGGTGTTAAGGGCCTTGCTCAAGGGACAGAGTGGGGCAAATGAGGGTGGAGGCAGATGTGACTGTTTCACCTATCCCACCCACATTTTGATGTTGTCAACCTGGGGAGTGGAACCGACAACCTTCCGATCACAGGCCCACCTTCTCTAGCCTCTGCACCACCACTCCCCCCAAAGCTACATGCAGCATGAATAGATTAAAACAGAGCAAAATGCTCAAAGATCATTGTTGTTGAAGACTATGAAAATATCTCAACATGTTTTTTTTTTATTTTTTATGGGATATTTCCTTCAAAAGTTTTAAAGGAAGCTACCGGTAAATGTTTTGGATAATAAAATTACACAAAACAAAAGTGACAGCTTACAATTTCTGATCAAACCGGATGTTTTGATAGCGGTTAGCACAGTGTTTGTGGAAGTAAACGACAAGTCAGCATTCTACGGAAGCCCATTTCCGTCATGAAAGAAAAAATAAAATCCCAACAGGAAGTCATAATTTAAAGTTTTAAAGTCATAATTACTATAATAAAAGTCATAATTTCGCATTTTAAAGTCATAATTACAAGAATAAAAGTCACAATTAAGAGTTTTAAAGTCATAATTATGAGAATAAAAGTCATCATTTTGAGTTTTAAAGTAAAGATTTTGACTTTTAAAGTCATAATTATGAGAATAAAAGTCATAATTATGAGCATAAATGTCATAATTATGAGTTTCAAAGTCATAATTATGAGAATAAAAGTCGTAATTTTTGAGTTTTAAAGTCATAATTTTGACTTTTCAAATTTAATTTCGAAGCATATGGATTTGTTCATTGTATGCATGTATTGTATGTCCCTCTGCCTTTGTCAGTTCTTTTAAATAAAGTTATTTAATGTATACATGTTTTCATCACCAATTTATATAGCATTTAGTATCGAAGCCCATTTCCGCTATGAAATAAAAGCCCAACAGGAAGTCAAAACTGAGTTTTAAAGTCATAATTATGAATTTAAAAGTCAAAATTATGACTTTTATTCTCATAATTATGACTTTAAAACTCATAATTATGACTTTGAAACTTGAAATTATGACTTATTCTCATAATTTTATGTATATACTGTATATATATATATTTTTTTTTTCATTTAAACTTTATTTATCCAGGTTAGTCTCATTGAGCCACGAGAACTCATTTTCAAGAGAGACCTGTTAGGGAGCAGACGGTGGGGGTTAAGGGCCTTGCTCAG
>JARVGS010000761.1:26634220-26651579 GCA_031762315.1 Hypsolebias antenori | reverse complement strand
GAGTTGCTGTAAGTCGAGGGCGCGTTAAGTAGAGGACTACCTGTATATATATATATATATATATATATATATATATATATATATACTGTATGCACAAAAATGTTTTGTAATTTTTTTTCTAGTGTGTGTGGCTTATGTTCGGGTGCACGGAAATTATGGTATTCTTTTCTCTTTTTTTTTCATTTACCCTTTATTTATCCAGGTAGTTGCATTGAGACATTGATATCAGGGTGAATGAGGGTGGAGGCAGGTGTGGGTGTTTCACCTTTTTCCATCCACATTTTTTGAAGTTGTCAGTACCAGGGCTTGAACCGACGATCTTCCGATTACAGGTCCACTGTCTAACCACTGCGCCACTACTCCCCTTTTACGTTTTGCTGTTTTCTCCTCTGAGGAAAGATTATTTTTTATTATTTTAAAATGTTTCTTTGAAAGATACAGTTAAAAACATCTATCACTTTGCAGGAAAATATGAGCTAACTTGTTTTCACATGTGAATCCACTGAATTACTTGAATACATTTCGCCTGCCACCTTGGATGACAGTGTTTTAAACTAAAATCATCTTTTGATGAGACACCTTTTGATGGCTGTAGCCAAAACAACCATTTCAGAATACTGTGACATTTCAGAGAATGTGTTAAATATAACTCAGCTATTACCACACCAGATTCTAGCGCAATATCTGTATTGTAGCCATTTCTGTATTTGCTAAGGTTTATTAATTATGACAACCATCTTTATTAGGTTGACTCCAAATGTTAATGAGATTTAGATGCACAGTCATTGATTATTTTGTGAGAGTTTCATTAGTATCCATCAAATGGTTCATGAAATATTTTGCTAACAGAAAGACAGGGTTGACACCAAGAATTAAAAAAAAAAAAAATTAAGCATAAGTATCACGCAATAGTAATTTTCAAAGTATGTGTTGAAGATAAGGAGCAGCTACTAAAATGGCAAATCCTAGCACAATAACTGGGAACCTGGTTGAGTTGTAGCCTTTGTTCTGTTTCCAAAGATCAATTGGCTGTGGCAGCCATCTTAAATTGGGCTGACTCAAATACTTAAAAAGTTTTAGATGCACATCCATTGATTATATTCTGAGAGTATCATTAAAATCCATTCAGTGGTTCTTGCGAACAGACAGACTGCTTTAAATTAAAATAAATAAATGTGTTGTTTAGATAGTAAAATAGCTTCAGGAAGGGAACGCTTCCTTCCTAAATTTATTTGGAAAGTTCCAATCAAGTTAAATAAACAGCGTTCACTGAATCATGACATGTTCAATGTCAAAAGCAGATGACAGGCTGACAACAGATGATGATTCATGCCTAAAATGCTACATTTTGTGGGAGATATTTTGCGTTTGGCTTGATAAAATGCAAGTAATCTCTAAGAAATCCCAGTTTTAAATGATATAGTTTGAGAATGAACTCAGTTTAAAATCCTCCTTACCATTACTGAAGCAGGGTTGGCCACTTCTGTCATCGTGCTGGACAGAATCAGTCACCTCAGGACAGAGAAAGTTTCCCAGAAACACTGAGCTGCTTCTCCTTCTGCAGTGACGCCGACTGTGCAGACATTCCCCACACCATGTGGACATCCAATAAAGACCGGTGATCTTCTGTCACATTCAGATCCCCCAGCAGAAGTTACAAACATACAGGAAGAAGAAAAGAAGGAAGAGGACGCCTGCGGCCTGAGCCCACTGCGACGTGCAGAAGAATGCAGCAACAGCTGGAAGCAGAGTTGGACAGGGAACAAGGGGAGGACCTCCCTCTGCTCCTGAGTCACACACACACAATCACACACAGAGTATAATGTGCAGGTGTTAACAGACCTATACTTGACCTCCTTTAAATGGAGAGCTGCTTCAGAGAATACAGGAGAGCAGAGAAGAAAGAACATTCTTTCAGACTGGGTTTGGCAGCTGGAGATAAGCAACCAAGATAAGAAGAATGTTTACCTAATGACGGTTGTGGCCTAATCTCCCTTCATGGGACATTACCCAGGCTTTATGGTGAAGACCGATTGGTGAGTTGCAGGAGATAAAGCCTTAGAGTAATAAAACCTCAGCAACTAAAAACAGCCGAAGTGACGGAAAATACATTGGTGATGGCGATGGAGCCGTTTGGGAATGAGAGTCCAGCGACTTTATTTGCATTTGCTCTCAGATTTCTTGTATAAAGTGTGCAGATAAAAGTAATTTGTTTACACTGAGTGAGCATTTAAAAAGTGCACATCGCTATATGTGCAAAGCTACCAGATATAACTCTTAAAACGCACCAGTTGCTATAAATCAAACTAACATTTCTTACATTTGACTTTTTTGCAAAGAGCAACTTTTAAACCAAACTTTCATTTTTGGATAGTTTAATCTTCAGATTTTTCCCCCCCGAAAAATTAAGAATACTTTACACATTATACGTTTTTTTTTTATTCCAATATTTAAAAACCTATCATGAAGGATGCATTGCATACCATCCTCTGAGTTATGGTCATTTTTGTTAAAGACATTAATTGTGATCTCATGAGACATTGTGAGATCTCACAAGATGTGTTAGCACTCAGAGCAGGGGCGATTCTAGAATCTGACCTTTAGGGGGTGCTTAGCCCCCCAATGCTGTCAATGGCTCTTGGCTTGATCAACGTGGCGGCCATTGGTGTCAGAAGCATTTGTAAAGTGTGTGTGGGGGAGTCCTCCCCCAGAAAATTTCAAATAAAGTAGATGCCATTTCCTGCTTTCTGGTGTATTTTAATGGGTTGTCAAACATCTACGTTTACCGTCATAAGTAAACACCTGATTCGTTAACTATTTTAGAGAGCTCTGCACAACAAGAAGTAGCGCTAAGCTAGCAGCGTGCAATACAGATGCGCTAGCTACGATGCTACAGATGTAGCGCTCTGCGTTACATTACGCACCTAATAAAAACTTTGTTCAAACTCAGGTTAACTGATCATAACAACCAAAAACTAAACTTATGTACAGAAGTTGCAACACATATCTACATTTAAAACACACAAATAAAAGCACAACTAGCTTTAAGCGTTAACCTTTGATTTAACCATTAAGCATACCTGCAGTTCCCTTCGTACAGATGAACATGTGCAGGGGCCGGACAGCCAGCGATTAAAGTCATTTTGTAAATAAACCAGGTATTACAATAATCTGTTAACTTTTAAACGTGTTCAGTTTGTTGCATTGAATCATAAATGCAACGAACAGAACCCAAACCCAGAACCACCCCCAATTTTTTTTCTTTATTTTTCAGGCATGTTGAGTTAAACTTTAGGGGTGCTTGAGCACCCCCAAAAAGAGGCTAAAAAACCCATCACTGACTCAGGGTATGTGTTGGGGATGACTCTCAGTTACGAACACACCAAACCTTTATTCAATGTCTGTAAAACAGACTGTTACACCTTTTTGTATTTACTAAGGTGAAAACACTGTGGCGACTGGAATCATACACCACAAGTCAATCAGTTGGTTTACAGGACATCCAACGACTGTCATCATCTGTGTTTTTTGTGTTTCATTTCTACATTTTTTAGGTTGATTTGCTTCTTGTTCTTCACATGTTCAGCTTGTTACTTGTGTTATCGTTTACCCTGCGTGCCATCATTCATCTACCTTCATTTACTTGTCAGCTTCCTCAGCCAGTCTTACACTTCCACCTGTTTGCTGTCTATAATTAGTTCAGGTGTTTCCTCCTCATCAGCTTTTATATTCAGTCTCCTTCCATTCATATTTCAGCTGTGTGTTATTGGCTCCCATGCCAAAAGTCTGGTGTTCTCCTCAAAGGTAAGTCTCCCTGTAAAATTCCTGCTCCATGTTTTTTTCCTCTCAGTTGTTGCCTCGTCAGCCTTTTGTTTGACTCTTGAAAATACCAGTAGATCCACTGTATCAGTCTGGATTATGGTTCAACCCTCCTGCGAGTGAGATACAAGTTTGACTCCAGGTTCATGAGACATGTTGCTTATAGACAAACAAACAAACTCACACATACATTATCGCCCACATTTCATGTTAATTATGACAGTTTCTCAAACTTTTTTGGGTTCAGGGACCCCTTACAGGGGAGAAAAAGTTTCAGGGACCCCCTCACAACCCTCATGCTTATTAAGTAATTTTCTTCAATTTGTCTATTTAATGCAACGGAAATATTTGTGCAAGATAAAAACTTAAGGCCAGTTCATTAATAGTGTTAATTCTATTTTCATACTTTAAGCATGGGGTGTTTTTCATTCAAGACACAAGTAATTAACAACAATTTTAATTTCAACTTCCAAAAAGGACAGTTTTTAGGAAAAATTAAGCGTTTCAAAAACCATTTTAAAACTTTAACTATTCACATAATGAACATAAATTTGTTGTCACTTCTTCAAATTACAAATTATTACAGAAAACTCTTTACATAAAACTGAACAGAATCAGCAGTAGTCAATGCACTTAACAGGATTTAATTTATAAACCGATTGATGCCAGAACGCAAATAGTGGGCGGGGATTTTGAATAAAGTAGATGTTATTTCCTGCATTTTAGTGTATTTTAACGGCTTGTTAAACATCTGCGTGCTTGTGGATTTATTTATTTATTTATTTATTTATTTTTAATTGCTGACCCCCGGGCAGGGCAGGCCCAAGGAATAAGCAAACTAAGCGGCTGCTTAGGGCTCTGGGGCCACTAGGGCCCACCCAAGTGGCGTTTTCATTATTAATATTTTTTTATTAATGATTTCTATATGATTCTATTTAATATTTTAAGTTCAGCTTTTGCAAACTGTCGCATACATTTACATAGTTTTAAAAACTATATTTTTTTCAACTTTAAATTTATTTTTAAACCATTTTATGTGGTTTCAAGTAATTGTTCATTTACATGATTTGTAGGTATTTCCTTGACATTTTATTTTTCATTTAATTTTGTCTGTTTTGCACAATTAAATTATTTGTATGCATATAAGTTATTTTATCTGTTTGTTGTTGAGCTTGCACTACAAATTATTTTACACATTACTGTTGCAGTTCTTTGGAAAATATGTTGCATTGGTGCCTTTTTTTGTTTGTTTGTTACAGTACCAGATGATATATACATAAAATGTAAACAGGGCTGTCAGACTTGCAATGAGTTTATGTTATATGGGTGAATGACATGATCATCTGACTGTTGATTACAGTAATCCACATTTTTAACAGAAATAGAGGGCCCCAAACCATTTAGGGCTCATGGAGGCTTGCAGCACCGCCACCGGGGGTACAGGGACCCCAGTTTGAGAACCAGTGCTTTAAAGCATCCCAAACTTGGTTCTTCCATTCTCTGCATCTATAAAACAGTAAAAATGTTAAAAAAAAACTGCACATAAACACATAAAACCATGTGTTCTAATGTGATGACTATAATTATAGTAAGTGCTGGCTAAAATCAAACACCAGATACAGTTTAGTTTATTTATACTCACACACAGCAGCTGCATGTATACCATGCAGTTGCAAAGAAAAATCTGTAGCGTTCCCTCAAATCTAAAGAAATTTTTATGGGAAATGCATAAACAAGCCAAACCTTTGAAGGAGCAACCAAAAGCCCAGAGTTCCCCTGAGATTCCAGGTGTGAGACAGATGCAGCGCAAATGCCCCTCGAGACAAAACCCCACAAGTTACAGATGATTATAAAAACATGCAGTCAGTGAAACTCATTTTCCTCCTTTGCTTGCATGTTTAACACATTTGTTTGTCTTTATTTAGTGCTCCACCAGGGGAGTATTCGCTCCATTTGGCTGCTCTTTGGAGAAGTTATGTTCACTATTTGAAAAATCTCTGCAACGTGTTTGGTCATGCATCGCTCTGCACCGGGCACGAGGATTTACCATCAATCATGTGTCAGAGCTGGGTAATTCTATTTGGCAAAGTTGTCTTTTTTTTCATTATTCATCAGTTACAGCAGTTAAAAGAGTTGAAAGCATGTCGCCCGCTAAGTTTCATGTTGGAGTTTTAATTATTTTCCTTCAATCTGTGAATTTTCAAATTTCAAATCCAGCAGCTTTCGCTCCTGATTCTTCTCCACACATGTCAAAAGAGCTTCTCGCTTATTGGGGACTTCCTAGTAAGGCAGCACCTATTACTATTATTATTATTATTATTATTATTATTAACTTTATGTCTTACTCTTTTGTTAAGTTTAATGCAAAATAGCGGGTTCAGCACCGTGATGCGTGCTATCACTTTTATTGGTGTTTTGAGTTACCATGGTGATGTAATTTGCAAACAAAGTCGCCATTTTTTATTTGTCATTTTTCACAGATTGGTTGCAAATCAAATATCCAAGATGGCCACCTGAGCTAAAAAGGGAAAAATACTGTAAATCATACATATTTGGAGATATTAAGCTGTAATTTGGTGTGGTAGTAGCTGAAAGCAATGCTCAATAAATAATTAGTTTAAAAAAATTTCAAGATGGCCACCAAAGCTCAATTTAAATGGCATTAGCTCAGCCATTTTTACACATGTGCTGGAATTTAGTGTGGTTATAGCTGAGAACGTTCCCCATCACATATTGAATCCAAATCAAAAATCCAAGATGGCCACCATAGCTTAAAATAAAATGAAAATAACTAACTCGTTGATATTTTCCATTTAAAGCTAAAATTTGTTGGTGGTAGCTGAGAGTAAACCCCAACAAATCCTGTCAATCAAAAAAATTTAAATGGGCGCCACATGGCAGTCTCCATCAAAATTTCTCCAGGAACTTTCCAGTTTTTTTTTACGGCTTACTTACTAAAGTATGCTTTGAAAGTTTGGCAAACTCAAAGAAGCAAATCAAAACATTTCCAGGATTAAAACTACCAGAAAATTGTCACTCTTTGTTTCCTATCAAGTGTGTCCAGAGGCCGTACGCAATCATGTCGCCATGGGTGGCTGAGAGCAGGGAGAGCTGCCTGGCGTTCCTCACTGACATCACCCCAGGTCCAACAGGGCCGCTGGGTGTCGGGCGGCATTCCGGACAGAATTCCAGGATTCCCATGTGGTGCTGGAAAAGCTGAGCAGGAATCCTGGAGCTTTTGAGGAAGGGATTAGAGAAGAGGGATTCATTCAGAAGTATCATCAATTTCAATGTTTTTTGTGTAAGATTTTTTTCAGTTTTCCTCTTTCTGTGCTCACCTCATTCAGAGGAAGAGTAGTCATAAGACACGGGTGTTTTTACAGCTGTATAAATATCCGAGTCACTGTGCAGTCTGTAGGGGATATGCTGACAATCTTCTGCATAATAGATTCAAGTGACCTGGCTAACTCCGGTATTTCACACCACACACAGGAAATAGCAGACGCTAAATGAACTAAAACCAAGTTTACTCATCTGTTTAGAGTTAAACCTGGCTAACTTTCTCAGAATAGGTGCATTTTCAGTGCAACAGTGACGTTTTTACAATATTTCGGCCACCGAGATGCCAACAAACTGCACCATGTTTGGTCATGAAGAAGTCTGCTGATCGTGATTTATGCAGCTGAACGTTTCCACCGAACCGTTGGAGCAGAGCGGAGGGAAACAAAGTGTTGGATTTGTTAGGAGACAAGAGACCGTGGGGAACGAATGCTAAACAAACAAGCGTGAAGGTGTGGTAAGTTTTCCAAAAAAGGATTATTCTATTAGCACAAATGAAAGGATCTTGATCAATATACAAATTCATACACACACCCAAGCAGTTTTTATTTACTGAGGAGGCTTCAGTTACATCTGGAAAGTCGTCCTTGAGTTGTTGTCTTTTCCTGAGACCCTGGAAGTCAGCTGGAACACAGAGGGAGAAAGTGGGGGACCAATCCAAACAAGAGAGCTCTTTGTCTGACCTGCTCTCTCTGGTGGTTGTAATTACCATATTTTTTGACCTGTAAATCATGTGTGGGTTTTTTTTTTTTTCACATAATTTGCATGCCCTGCGACTTATACGCTGAAATAACATATTTATGGATTTTTTTCCCATATTTATAAACCAATTTTTAGCTGAGATATGACCATTTTCATTCATTCTGACTGACGATATTGAACACTACCATTTTCAGCCGCTAGATGGCACTTGAGTAGTATGGCATGCCATTGTGTCATGTAATAGGTGAAGGTGGCTATTGATGACGCAATCATCTTACCATCATCTGCCACTGTCGTCTGCCTGGAGCAACCGTCAAATCAGCTTCGTTTCGCTGCGTCGCCTCAGCGAAATTCAGCTGATTTGACCACTGAAGTGCATTTATTAAGTAAAAATTCAACTGAGACACAACTTTGCTATTTTGAGCAAACGAATAATTGTTTTAGGTGCTTATCTTGTTAGATTTCGAAGAAATGTGCAGCGTTCCTACCTCCTGATTTCCTCAGAATACCCTCCTGGAGCACAGAGACAGCAAATACTGTTGAAATGCAGCTGATTGATCATCAGAGTGCATTTATTAAGGAAAAGTTCAACTGAAACACACCTTTACTATAAAGTCGAGCAAACAAATATTTTTTTTTTTTTTCAGATCAGAGTCAGAGATTATTACACTCTTGATAAAGTCCTCCCGTGGACGCTCCCGTGGCTGCCATTTGGCAGCCAATCGATTTTTGGCTCAACACTGGCCCACATTTCCAGGTTGTCAGCAGTTATGCGTAACAAATGCGACATGTCAGCGGTGATGCATAATAGATGCAATGTATAAAGTGAAGCGATGTATTCATGGATTTTTTTCCACTTTATTATATATATTTGGACTGATGCGACTTGTAGGGCGGTGCAACGTGTACGGCGGAAAATCTGGTAAACAACTGAACTGCCTCTGCTTGTGTCTCTGTGTGTGTTTGAGGACCTCATGGAGCTTGGTGACCAACAATGTGCCAAAAATAAATAAAAAAAATTAAAAAGCCAAAACAGAAACAACAGGAAGACATTTTATTTCTCTTTAAGGTGCTGATGTTGCTGATGAAGAATGTCATGTCTGGTTGATAGCTGCACCACACAAACAAGACAACTGGAGTCTGTCATTTTCTCTGTAAATCACTGCTCCTCTGTCTTTTCATCCTCATTTCAGTTAAAAATTGCACAGGGACAGTCACACTACTGTCTGGTAACCATTGAGCCTGAAAGGCACAAACACATACTGATGCAAATATACAATTAAGACAAATGTGCAAAAGACTATTTCTGTATTTTTCTGTCTATTTAAGCTCCTCAGTGAAAACGGCTTCTATTTCTGAGTTCAAGCCAACAAATTGTAAACCTAAAACCTAAAGGTGTTTTCTTGTATGGGTCCATACGGTCTTTTGATTTTAATGGAAATTGTGGCACAGACTCCACATTTTTGGCTCAGACTGGTGGGGGTGCAGAGGTAAACAGCCCCTTTGCTCACAGCGTGGCTGAAAATCAAAAATAACTACAGCGTGTGTTTTTCTCTCAAGTTCATTACAATGCTGGGGGAAAAGTAGTACTAAAACAAATTTTAGCACACTGGTCAATTAGGACTAGTGTTATTATTTTGTGTCAACCATTTGCTGTGGTGACAAGTGAAGGTTTGTGCGATCGTAGCTGTGTTCAGCACTGAGACAGCTCGTGTCATCTTGGTTTGCGTTTCTGCTCCGACAGCAGCAGGTTGTTCAGTTTGATGACGATGTTGGCGAAGTCGGTGAGCTCCACAAAGTCCGAGGTGATGATGTTGACTCCACCCTTCCCTGGTCTCTGAGTCTCAATCCAGGACATGATGGCTGGCAGATTTCTATGACGACAGACGGTTTGCATCAGAAGGTGCATAGTTTTTATTTTGCCCCCCCAAAAGTTTTTCTGTACTTTATTTCTGCATACTTTGTGATATTTTAGCTGACCATGAATCAAAATGTTCGGCTCATTCAGATGATGGCTGCAATGAATGTGGGGATTTGTAACTTTTATACTTTTCAAATTATTTAACTTTATTATAATTATTTTTTCTATAGAAAAAAATCTGAGCTCTTGGTTCCTTCAAAAAATTTCTGTTGAAATCCATTATAGTAAACTTGCTGCTACTTTTAGCTTTTAGCTACTATTCTGCAACTTGCTGATATTTTTAACTTTTAGCTAGTCTTTGACTTATTTTAGCTACTGTTTAGCTACTTTTAATTTTAAGTAGCCTTTTGCTCTCTTTAGCTTACAGGAAACCTTTTACTTTTAGTTTTAGCTTATCTTTTTGCTACTTTTAGCCAGTTTTTTGTGACTTTTACTTTATCACTAATCCTTTGCTTTTTAGCTTTTATATAGTCTGTTGCTAATATTAGCTTTAAGCTAGTATTTATTTGCATTTAGCTTTTAGCTAGCCATTTGCAACACTAAAATACAAGTTGTTTTGCTTTTGGTTTGTGTATTGCGACTGAACTTTTAGCTAGCATTTTACGACTTTTAGCTTCTAGCCATTGTTCTGCTATTTCTAGCCTTCGGCTACTATTAACATCTAACTAGAGTTTTGCTTCTTTAAGCTAGTTTTCTGTCTCTTATGGCTTTATTAACTCAGCTTCATCTGCAAATTTCAACACAGCTTTCACGCAGTGTGTCACAAATTCTTTTTAATTTTTTACATGGACTTCAACCCAACCTTTGAAATTTGTTTATATTTCTTGTTTCTGGTTTTTGTTTTTGTCAATGTTAGGGTTTTATTTCTGCCAGGACTTTTTTTTCCCTGGCTGAATGTTTGGACAGATGTTGGAAACCGAATGGCTGATGGGATTTTGAAACGTCTTACAACTTAAGAGAAATTGTGACGGTCATGAAACGTGTTTTGGTTTGTTGCACAGTCAGTCTCATGCACGGGGACTCTGCCGGTATCTCTCCTAACACTCGTAAATTTCCAGCAGCGTGTCAGCCACCAGCAGAACAAAACCCGGAAGATTGAATGTTTATCTGCAAGGGGTAAGCAATGCCGTTTCCTCAGAAGTGCAGATTCAAGCCCCTTCCAGTTTCGCCAAAGTGTCAATTTGAAAATTTTAAAAACTGCATCGTTTGATGCCCTTCTCTCATTTGAAATGTACTATAATACCTGAACAATTACACCCATACTCCTCTTATTCCTGCATGCACCCATCAAGACACTGACCTTTCTACCAGGTAGTTGCGAAGCCCCCAGACCAAACCCTTGGCCACGGTGTTGGCTCTTGGCGTGAGGATGGCCTGGGTCACATGGAACGACCCCTGCGTGGCCCTTTCCTTCATTGTCGTTTCGAGGAACTCAAGGGAGAGAATGGTAAACAAAAGGAAACTTTTACTGAAAGAGCTCCTGAAATTGTGTTTGAAGGCGTCATGCAAGTTGAAGTATGGACATATGTCTTTAATTTAAACTCATAAAAGGTTTCTAAATCTGAGTCTTTCATTGTGTTTTCTTAAAAATACATCCAAAAGGCAGACAAAGACCCCAAACAAACACGTAAAGCAACAATTCATATGCAGTCTGGTGCTTATTGTGAACAATCTAATACTCAGATGGGGACAAGAATGCATTTCTGTTGAATTACAGTAACGAATTTGACTTCTTCTTCCAAACAATAAATGCACTTTTCTTCATTCAATCCTTGTCAGAACAACTTGTGTGCTTTATGCTGAACTGACTTCCCAGTTTGCCCTCTCCCTGATTGATGTTTCAGACATTTTCCTCTACAATAAGGATTTTTCTTGGAAGTGTATGCATAAGGATGTTACTTAATACCCTCTGGAGGGAAAATCTGAGAGTTGTCGTGTTACCTGTATAAGCTTGTTGGGATCGGTGGTGTTTGCCCAGGGAGCAGGGATCTTATAGCCAGGCCACATGACTGGGATGCCCTGTGCTGAGGGGTGATGGTAGAAAACAATAACCTGGAAGGAGAAAAACAATTAAAGATGCTGCAGTTCCAAAAGTAGTCAACCAGAGAACACATCTTTAACCGAAAATAAACAAGCAACAACACAAACGGTCGGATATGACCTAACACTAACAGCATTTTTTAATTAAATGTGGTTGTGACATTTATTTTTGATTAGTTTAATTTCTTTTCGGTTGACTTCATGAGCCCATGATGCAGCAGTGGGACATCAAAGAACTTTTAGCATCCTGACAAATGGAGAAATGCTGCCCCCTGCAGCTCTTTAAGTTCATCAGTTACTCTTGCTTTCCTCCCTGATCACTCTTTCTGCCTCCTTTGCCAAGTAAGCCAATAACAGATTAAGGTCATGGGCACAGGAATGATAGGAGGCGATTTGCACGAGATACAGTAGCAGCGTAACCAAACCCCGTCGTTACAAATAAACGGCAACTCCATCGTACATTAACAGGCTCAAAATATGCGCATGTGTGTGAAAGAGCTCTAGAAATGCAATCAAAATACAAAATGATTTGTGCATTTGAGAGCATGAGATGATAAAATGTGACGATAAATGGCAGGTTAGTTTTTGGGACGAGTGTTAATGGGATGATGGGCGCCATAATTCCTGCTCAGTGTCTCAGGTGGCAGGGATTATCTGGCATTCATTGATCTGTTACCCACACACACACATCCTTATTGTACTTGTGCATGTTGTAAATGGACTTTACACCATGCACGAGTAATATAAGGATGTGTGTGTGTTGCACAGTGGACCTCACCTGATATTTCTTCTCCCAGAGGAAGTCCAGGGTGACGTTTTCCACCCTACAGTTGCTGCACAGCTTGCTCCCAAACACTTCCTGGAGCATGCTGATGAGGTAGACGTGGTGCTCTGTCTCCATTGCATAGTAATGATTGAAGTCCAAAAACACCACCTGCATCAGGAACCTAATCAGTTCGGCTCCCAACTATTTATTTAAGTCTCAAACACTGATGTGGGCTTCTCACCTCTTTTTTGTGCCGGCAGAGGAAGGAGTTAATTTCTAGCAGGCCGTCTCTCACCTTTGCAGACAAACAGAGGGTGAGATCGGTGATGGTTTACTTGAACTCTTACACTTGAAATTTCTGGTTGAGAACCAGATTCTTTATTTACGGCTAAACATTTTGAATGTAAAAATGGCAGCTAATTGCGTTTAAGTGATTTTTTTTCTCCCTCACCTTGTGTCCAAAGAGGCCATGGATAAAATAGATCTCATTTCCAGCTTCGCCTGGTTTGGAAGACACCCTGAGGTCAAAATAACGAATTCCTGCATCCAGCTGCTCTCTAAACGTCAGGTTCTGAAAACGCAGAACATTTTGTGTTACAGCCGACAGTTAAATCACCTTACCTCTAAATCTGCCAGGTGCAAACTGCAGGATACCTGTGTCATTGACCACTTGACCATGACTTTCTTGGCCAGGACACTGAACAAGGTGGCCAGGTATTTGACATAAGCCTTCTGATCAGGGCCCACAGGAGCGTGCACATCCACCCAGAAAGTGAAAGAATCGTGAGAGCCTGAAAGAAAGAGTTGGCAAGTGAAGATGGAACACAACTGCTGTCTTATACTGTAGCTGCTTTCCCCTATTTTATATGTAAAGTGTTCCCATTATGAAGGTATTCACATAGACTGGATAGTTCTGGTCAAGAGTCTGGTCATCAGATGCATCCTGTGCACATTTCAATTAAACAAACCTACTCTAATGATTTTGTTTATATCAGGTGTAATGTATGGCTCACCTGGCACAGCGATGCATTTGAGCGGCATGGCACTGAGTTGGGAGGGCAGTGACCCCATCCAGTCCGCATTGACCTTGCCAATCCCCGCAGGTCTTGTCTTCATGTCAAGAACCACCTGCCCAAAACCTGCTCAGGATGCCGCTTTCTGGTAACAGATCCTCTACAGCTCCCAACAGGTAACAACAACCACAGGTCATCCTGGAAGGCGGTGAATAATTTATGACATGCCTAGAGAAACGCACCGAGAATGGCACTAGTTTGGCAGTGACCGGCATAGAGTCAAGACGAACCGGTCATTTTGTACCGACAGGAAGCTGTAATGACTACAATAATCCTCTTAGAGTGAATCTCTGCTTGGTATACCTCCTCCTCCTCCTCCTCTCCCCCACCCATTCTGCTTCCTTTGTGCTTTACATGTTCTGGATTTGTGCTGGAACATCATCAATGCACATAAATGCCTGCTTAAATTATAAACTTATTTACTGGCACAATATCACACAAAATTCATATTCCTAGTTTAAAAAAACATTTATTCATATATTTCACAGGATAAATACTTCTGGAAAAGTTTCTGAATCATGTGTGGCTTCTTTTTTTTTTTTTTTTGGTGTGTTTTCCCAACAGCTAACAATGAAGACTAGAAAGTACTTGATGGAAAAGCCAACCTGAGCAAATAACTTGGACAATAGATTGTCTTATTGTAATCCTAAATAACTTAAAAATATTACATTTATAATTTTTGCTGAGTTAGGCAATATTTGCACATTCGAACTTGCTTCTTCAATGTAATATGTGTTGTGCAAATATCATATACTGTACATATAAATACATAGGCTATATGCATTATGCATTGTATTGTTACAGTCTAAAGTGCATCATTTTCTACATAATGTCTCTTAGATCCATGAAAATGTTCGTGAAACTGTAATTTTTCCAAAAGCTAGTATCTTCTTTTTTAATGATAGCCTACTTCACAACTCTTTAGCAGCATCTGTAAATTGTCTAAATTGGAGGAACATGTCAGCATAATCCTTTAGAGCTTAAAAAAAATCATAAAAGGGCAATATATCATGCGTTTATAAAGGATTTAGACTTAAAGGATGAAGTAAGACATCAGCCTGTTGCCTGATTCCTGCAAAGATGCCACATTTAATTAAAATAAAAGGCACAGACCGCCAGTAATCTCAGCCATGATCATGTAGCGCCCTCTTTAGGTGAGAAACCTGTCTTGCAGACAGTGTGCAAAGAGTTCATTCAGTGAAGAGGTCTCACTCTGTCACTTATTCCGTGTCTAGAATATCCGGAAAACGAGCTAAACGTAACATTTTAGGTAAATACAGGAGCTGTCACGTTAATTTAAGGAGCTGGGCTGGATTTAATTGTGTTGAAAAATAAAAATAAAAAACAACAACAACAACAACAAAAAACAAATGCTACGGTTGTTGACCTCATAAATATGGCGAATTGTTTGGACTGGAATCCGATATTTGACCAATCTACGCCTAAATTTTAAGAAACGCATAAGATATTAACAAAAATACATATATATTAATCTCCTAATTTTGGTCAATTTCAGTACCAAGTTCCTTCACCGCCTCCGAGGACAACAAATCCCACAAAGCACCGCGGGCGCTCCGCGCCAACCCGTTCCGAGCAGAGCCCTGTTTCTACGGCTCTGGTTCCGAGAGGTCGCGTTTGTGTGTCCGTTTCCATGGAGACAGAGGTCACGCGCGCACAAGGGACTCGTTGGGAAAAAAAAAAACTGTATGAATGTTTATCAGGAGCCGTCAGCAGAACCAGACAACGGCCGAGGAGGGGGGCAACACCCTAAAATGGTGAGTTTAAACCTGGACGGGGGGAGATAAACTGATCGAGGAGCGACATGTTTGTAGTTTAAACGTCTTTTCCAAACGAGCTACGAAGCGCATTTCGTTTTACTGCTTCCGTTCAACTAAACAAAATAAGGCTGCTCGTTCCAGCCTGCGGGACAAGCAGTTTTTATTCTGTTTTATTTTCCTCTGGCAGGTTAATTTCCACCTTTATGTTTAGTGGAACTGACCTTGCTCAGCTTCCTAATGTCACGTGGTCTTGGCACATCTTAATTCCTTTTAAATCCCTCTCCTGCAGATTGTCCGACTGGTTTTATATTCTCGGGCTGTTTATATAGTTCATGAGACTTGGATATCATTATTACCAAGAAGAAATGTAATTTCAGTGTTCACAATGAGCAAATGAGTAAACAGCAAACTTTAATTCTGTCACCGGTGTCCAAAGCGCGGCCCACGGGCCACTTGCGGCCCTTGGAGTGAGTTTGTGCGGCCCACCACTGCAGTTTAAGAATGGTATCACTTTGGCCAGCAGGCTTAAGAGGTCGATGCAGACTTTCTGCAAATTAGCTGGTAGTCTTTTTTTATATAATGTTTAGGTTTAACATCAAGACGGATGAAAAACAATCTTCTCAAAATGAACAATATTAAGCACTAGAAAGTTCCTGCATGCATTTTGACGGGGACTGCCCCATTGCAGCCATTTAAAATTTTTGATTTGAGAGTATTATGTGTTGGGGTTCGCTCTCAGCTACCACCATAACACATTTCAACTTTAAATGGCAAAATATCAATGAGTTAGTCATTTTTCTACGGTGACCATCTTGGATTTTTGATTTGGATTCAGTAAGTGAAGGAGAATGTTCTTGGCTATAACCACATCAAACACCAGTTCTGTGTAAAAACGGCTGAGTTAATGCCATTTAAATTGAACTTTGGTGGCTATCTTGAATTTTTTTTTTAATTTTATTCATTATTTATTGGGCATTGCTCTCAGCTTCTACCACACCAAGTTCAGCTTAATATCTCTAAAAATGGCTGATTTATAGCATTTTTTCCTATAGCTACCAGTCTATGATAAAATTACTAATAAGAATGGCAGCTTTGTTTGCAAATTACATCGCCATGGTAACTCAAAACACCAATAAAAGTAATGGCACACATCACAGTGCTGAGACGGTCATTTTGTTTTAGCATTTGAGGGGGTGCACGTTGCGGTTTGGGCCACATTAAAGTTGATGGAAGAGTAAGATATATACCGGTAGTTAAGAAACCCTTGTCAGGTGGATAATAATAGGTGCTGCCTTACTACGGTAGGTATTCCCAAAAATACAAACCTTTGGCTATAATGTTTTTATTTTCACTTCATGGTACAAAGCACCACAAACCTTTACTGATTTCTACCAGAAAGGAGACTTTTGGATAATGATTCATAAAACTTGTCTAAATATTGCAGCTGATAAAATAATCAAGAGGGGAAACTGGACTTTTTTTAAATTAATATAATGTGGTATCATCTGCATACAAGTTGATCAGCTTTTTATAAAATCTATGAATCTGTTGTAGTGACTGGCAGCTGGACGATTTTTCAGAACTTTGACCCCGTTTTCAAAGGGCACTTACTCAAATTACGCTTTTGTTGCTGAGAACAGACTAAAATGAACTTTCCAAACACAAGAAAACAACAAACATACACTCAACAAATTAAATCATTTTTAATAAAAACTTATAAGCTTAGTGTTCATGAGGCTTTTAAAGGTCCACTGACATTATGTTTGAACTTTGCATAAAATGGCACAACATATATATCGTGTATCATTCAACTATGTTCGTTTTTTACAAGCAAATGATAAATCTATGAAAATTTGATTTAAAAGTGATTTTAAACTTGGCGCCGTGTGTCGTCACTGGAAATCCAGGTGCCTACCACGTG